>MU783490.1:0-19800 GCA_026770625.1 Nicotiana glauca
AAGTATTGGGAAGCTGGTTCTGAGAAGTGAGCAGTTTTAGAGATAGCAGTTGTTAGGTTAACTCTCTGTGGATTCTACCCTGAGTGTAATACTTGGGTTTTATTTGCAACGTCCGCAGATTCCTATTTAGAGGATACACTTTGGGCGTGATCAGCGAACAATCTCCCGGGTATAAATCTTCGCTAACTGCTTTGAAGAATAAGTAGTACACACAGGGATGAAATTAGCGGACTTGGTCAGCTGATCCACAATAACCCAAATGGCATCGAATTTCTTCAAAGTCCATGGGAGCCCAGATACGAAGTCCATGGTGATTCGCTCCCACTTCTACTTCGAAATCTTTATTCGCTGAAGCAATCCACCCGGTCTTTGGTGCTCATACTTCACCTGCTGACAATTAAGGCACCGAGCTACAAACCCAACTATATCTTTCTTTATCAGCCTCCACCAGTAATACTGCCTCAAATCCTGGTACATCTTCGCGGCATCCTGATGGATGGAATAACGCGAGCTGTGGACCTCCTCTAGAATCAGCTCTCGAGGCCCATCAACATTGGGTACACAAACCCGACCCTGCATCCTTAATAATCTGTCATCTCCAATGGTCACATCTTTGGCAATACCATGTTGGACCTTATCGTTAAGGATAAGCATATGAGGGTCATCATATTGTCGTTCCCTGATACGATCAAATAAGGAAGATCGTGAAACCACATAAGTTAGAACCCGACTGGGCTCCGAAAGATTCAATCTCACAAACTGGTTGGCTAAGGCCTGAACATCCATCGCCATAGGCCTCTCCGATGCTGGTAAATAAGCCAAACTCCCTAAACTCTCTGCCCGGCGACTCAAGGCATCGGCCACCACATTGCCTTACCTAGGTGATACAAAATAGTGATATCATATTCCTTCAGCAACTCTAACCACCTCCTCTGGCACAAATTAAGATATTTCTGCTTGAACAGATGCTGCAAGCTACGGTGGTCGGTATAAATCTCACATGGCACACCGTATAGGTAATGGCGCCAAATCTTCAGGGCGTGAATAATGGCAGTTAACTCATGATCATGGATAGGGTAGTTCTTCTCATGAACCTTCAACTGTCTGGATGCGTAGGCAATCACTCTACCATCCTACATTAACACCGCCCCGAGGCCAACCCTCGAAGCATCACAATAGACCGCATAAGACCCTGAACCTATAGGCAATATCAATACTGGGGCCGTAGTTAAAGCTGTCTTGAGCTTCTAAAAGCTCGCCTCACACTCTTCCGTCCACTGGAACGGAGCACCCTTCTGGGTTAGTCTGGTTATAGGGGATGCAATTGATGAAAACCCCTCCACAAAATGACGGTAATAACCCGCCAAGCCAAGAAAACTGCGGATCTCTGTAGGTGAGGATGGCCTGGGCCAACTCTGCACTGCCTCTATTTTTCTCGGATCTACCCGAATACCCTCACTCGATACCAAGTGGCCTAAGAATGCCACGGAATACAACTGAAACTCACATTTTGAAAACTTTGCATATAATTTCTTTTCTCTCAGAGTCTGAAGTACTGTCCTCAGATGCTGCTCATGATCTTCCCGACTTCGGGAATATACCAGAATGTCATCAATAAAGACAATGACAAAAGAGTCAAGATATGGCCGAAATACACTATGCATCAAATGCATAAATGTTGCTGGGGAATTGGTCAGCCCAAATGACATAACAAGAAACTCGTAATGTCTATACCGAGTCTTGAAAGCAGTCTTCGGGATATCAAGTTCCCGAATCTTCAATTGATGATAACCTGAGTGCAAATCAATCTTAAAAAACACCCGTGCGCCCTGGAGCTGGTCAAATAGATCATCAATATGGGGCAAATGATAACGGTTCTTCACTGTAGCCTTGTTCAACTGTCGATAATCAATACACATGCGCATAGAACTATCCTTTTGCTTCACAAACAGAATAGCTGCACCCCAAGGTGATACATTGGGTCTAATAAAACCCTTATCAAGCAATTCCTATAACTGATCCTTCAACTCAGGAGGAGCCATACAATATGGAGGAATAGAAATGGGCTGAGTGCCCAACAACAATTCAATGCCAAAATCAATATCTCTATCAGGCGGCATGCCTGGAAGATCAACTGGAAACACATTGGAAAAGTCCCGTACTACTAGAACTGAATCAACTGAAGGGCTATCAATACTGACATCTGTCACATAAGCTAGATACGCGTCACACCCCTTCTCAACCATACATTGAGCTTTAAGTAAACAAATAACTGTACTGGGAGTGTGATCTAAAGCACCCCTACACTCAACATGTGGTACACCTGGCATAGCCAGCGTCACGATTTTGGCGTGATAATCAAGAATAGCATAATGGGGTGACAACCAGTCCATGCCTAAGATAATATCAAAGTCTACCATGCTGAGTAACAATAAATCGGCTCTGGTCTCAAAACCACTAGGAGCAACCAAACATGACTGATAAACGTGGTCCACAACAAGAGGATCTCCCACGGGAGTAAAAACATAAATATGGGAACTCAAAGAATCGCGAGATACACCCAAATACGGATCAAAATAAGAAGACACATAAGAATAGGTGGAGCCTGGATCGAATAGAACCGATGCATCTCTGTGACAAACCGGTATAATACCTGTGATAACAGAATCAGAGGCAACAAACTCGGTACGTGCAGGAATAGCATAGTATCGGGCCTGGCCTCCCCTTCTAGGGCGGCCTCTACCCCTAGCTGGCTGATCAGGTGGGGTAGAAGCTGGGGCTATAATCATAGCCTGGGAACTCTGCGGGGCATGATGTGGCTGAGAAGTCTGTGGAGGTGCACCCTTCCCAAGTATGGGACAATCCCTCACCATATGGCGCATGTCGCCACACTCAAAACAAGCTCTGGGAGGACGTGGTGGATGTAACTGGCTCGGGCCAAATCTGCTGGACTGACCTCTGAAAGCATCTCGTGCATGAGGCATGCTAGAAATTGGAGGTGCATAATAAGGCTCCTGAGATCTCGGTGGAGCTGGAGTACCGCTGGCTACTGGAAAAGTTGAATGAACAAGGCAACTCCTATAACCCCTACTATGACGACCTGCAGCTGAGGTACGGGCACTAGAGTAATGGCCCGAATCTCGAGACCTCTTGGCCTCCCTTTCCTCTCTCTCCCTAGCATGCATACCATCAATCCTCCTAGCAAGGCTCACTACCTGCTGATAAGGAATGTCCACCTCCAACTCACGAGCCATACTAGACCTGATGCTGGGAATGAGGCCCTTAATGAGCCGACAAACCCTCTCACGAAAAGTAGAAACCAAAGTCGGTACATGCCTAGCTAAGCTAGTATAACGGAAAGCATACCCTGAGACAATCATAGTACCCTGGCGCAAATACTCGAACTCGGCGCGCCATGCATCTCTGAGGCTCTAAGGTATAAACTCCCTTAGAAATAGATCTGAAAACTGGCTCCAAGTCAGCAAAGCAGCCTCGTTCGGACTGTCTAACTCATAGGTTCGCCACCACTCATAGGTGGCTCTTCGAAGCTGGAAAGTAGTGAATGAAACACCGCTCGATCCTGATATACCCATAGGATGGAGAATACAATAACACTCCTCTAGAAATCCCAAGTCATTTTCTGATGCTAATCCACTGAATACAATAGGGTCATATTTCTTGAACCTCTCAAGTCTCCGGTGTTCATCCTTTGAAGCCGCTCCCCTATCCTCGGGATGGTCTGGGGCTATAGGCTGCACAGGAATAATATCTGGGACGTGGTCAACATGAACTCACTGCTCAGGAGTGCGGGCGACGGGAGTCTATATTCCTCCACTGGCTTGGGATGTGGCTGCAGCAAGGGGAAGCAACCCTGCCTGAGCCAAAGTGGTGTACATACTCATGAACTATGCTAGAGTCTCCTGAAGTGTTGGCGTGGTAGTAGCAATAGGTGTGTCAGGTGCCTGAACTCCGACTGGCGTTGCTAGTGGCTCATCGGTGGCATCTTGTATAAGTGCTCTGGTTGCACCACATGTGCGTCCTCGACCTCTACCCCAGCCCCGGCCTCTGACGGCTGCAGTAGGGGGCGCGGGTGCCTGATCTTCTCGAGTAGCACGTGTCCTCACCATCTGTGAGAGAATAGAAGACAAAAGTTTATAATTGTGATATCAAAAATATCGCACGACAAGGAATTCAATAAAGTGAAATTTTCCTAACAGTAACATAGCCTCTCGTAGATAAGTAAAAACGTCTCCATATCGATCAGCGAGACTCTAATAAACCGGCTTGTGATCCATGACTCCTATGAACCTAGAGCTCTGATACCAACTTGTCACGACCCCAGTTCACCCTCCGAGAACTATCGTGACGGCACCTAGTCCCTATGACTAGGTAAGCCTAAAATGCGGAAATAATCTATAGTTGCGGAATTAAATAGACAAAAGTCAAAATAACTGAATGGAACAATATGTAGATGTCGCTTGGCATATAAACACAACTTCAAATTCTGAAACACTATCCCCAAAATCCGGAAACTCATGGATCCACAAGCTAAGAAAGTACTACATAGCTCTAATATCTAGAATGTCTAACAAGAACAGAAGTACAGAAGGGCCAAAAGCTAAACACAGGAATAGAAAGAGAGTCCTAGGTCTGCGGACATGGCAGATATACCTCAAAGTCACTAGGGCAGTCGCCTCGCCTCAGGGGTGATAGGACTGAATATAAGTACCTGGATCTGCACATGAAAAACATGTACAGAAAGTGACATGAGTATACCACATTGTTACTCAGTAAGTGCGAAGCCTAACCTCGGTTGGGTAGTGATGAGGAAAGTCGGGGCCCTACTGAGATAAAATACAAGGTACAATCTAGTAGTATGAAAGTAGAAGTAGAAGTAAGTGCGAACATCAATAATATAGCACAGTGTAAAGAGAACAGCAACAAGTTCACAGAACAACACAAATACAATGTAAACACGGGAGGAAAAACAATTCAGTACCAATAATACCTACCGGGGATCTCCAGGATACCATCCTGAGTCCCATTTATATTTCATCTGTCCAGAGGATCTCCCGGAATACCGTCCCGTAGCCCAACTATCATCTGTCTAGTGGATCTCCCGGGATACCATCCCGTAGTCCAGCTATCAATGTACAGGGGATCTCCCAGGAATCTAACCCGTAGTCCCAAATATAAATACCCAGTACTGGGGTAATCTACCTGGTGCATTGCCGTAGTTCCATATAACTGTGCAGGGGAATCTCCCGAAAATCGAACCCGTAGTCCCAAATATAAATGTGCAGGGGGATCTCCCGGGAATCAAACCCGTAGTCCCAAAGTAAACAAACAAGGAGGGGAGCTCCCAGGAATCAAACCCGTAGTCCCATTGTAAATTCGCAACAAAAATCAGAGAATAATCAGAAAATATCAACTTCACAATAAGGCAACAAATAGCCTAGCCTAGCCTCCTGCATAGAGTCCAAATAAGGCATGTTGAGCAAGTAAGTCAATTAAGTCAATTAGACATGCTTCCATAGATTAACAACAGACTTAAATCACAAGTAGTACAAACAGGAAAGGAAAAATACAATTTAAGGCTATTTTTAATGAAAATAGGATTTTTAACAATTAGCACAAGTACGCGCTTGTTACCTCACGTATAGAGCATTTCAGTTACCACAATATCAATCCTAAGGGGAGAGTCCCTTACCTCGAATAAGTGCAAGTCAATCCGAAACCACGCTTTTGCCACGAGTATCCGACTCCAAATGGCCCAAATCTATTCAATTAAATTGCATATTATAAATAATACTTCAAGATATTGATTCTATAATTAAATTCTAAGATAATACGCGAAATAATATAAAATAACCAAAATGCCCCTCGGGACCACATCTCGGAATCGGGTAAAATTTATATTTTTAGAAATCTCGCACTCTCACGAGTCCAACCATACCAAAAATATCCAAATTTCATAATATTTTGACCCTCAAATCTGTGATTCTATTCAGGAGGGTTTTCTAAACTTTTCCAACTCATGGATTAAATGCTAAAACTAGTAATAGATTCGAGTAACCTATCCAAAAATTAAGTCAAGAATACTTACCCCGTTGTTCTCTATTAAAATCTCCCAAAAATTGCCTCTCCCCGAGTTCCAAATCGTCAAAAATGGAAAATGGGACTAAGTCCCATTTTCAGAACTTAACATTTTGCTCAAAAGTTTTCTTCATCGCGATCGCGTGAGGCCAGTCGGGATCGCGAAGAGCAAAAACTTCACGTGCCTCGAATCACTCTACGCGATCGCGATAGTCCATACGCGATCTTGATGCTTCCGCTTCTCAGCTCTACGCGATCGCGGTTGACCTCACGCGATCGCGAAGAGAAAATCAACCACTACTCAACTGCTCACTTCTTCCTCTTCGCGAACGCAGCATAGTCCATGCGTTCGCGATTCAGCTTCTGCCAACACTACGCGATCGCACTCCTCTTCCCGCAACCGCGTAGAACAAAATTCCCTCGGCCTCATCCAAGACTTCGTGATCGTGAGCCTCCTCACGTGATCACGATTAAGAAAAGTCTGTAACAAAAACCAGCAAAAATTTGATCCTTCTCCAAGTCCAAAAATGACCCGTTAAGCATCCGAAACACACCCAAGGCCCCCGGGACCTCAACCAAACATGCCAACGAATCCTAAAACATCATTCAAACTTGCACCAATCTTCAAAATACTTCAAACAACATCAAAAGGCCTATTTTTCATCGAATTCAAGCCTAAGAATTTCAAAAACTCTAAAAATACGCTTTCGATCAAAAAGTCTATCAAACCTCTCCCGAATGACCTGAAATTTTGCACACACATCCCAAATGACATAACGGAACTAATGCAACTCTCGGAATTTTATTCTGACCCTCGGATCAAAATCTCACTATCGAACTAGAAATTTTAAAAATTCAACTTTCGGCATTTCAAGCCTAAATTAGCTACGAACCCCAAAACACAATCCGATCACACACCTAAGTCCGAAATTACCTAACGGAACTAACGGAAGCATCGGATTTCTATTTCGAGACCGTCTTCACACTATTTTAACTATGTTCAAATTTCTAAGACTTAAACTATCATTTAGGGACTAAGTGTCCCAAAACTCTCCGAAATTTAAAATCGAGCATCCTCGTAATTAAAATAGCATAAATAAAATTGGAAAAAATAGTTAATAGGGTATTGGGGCATAAATTCCAAAAATGATCGGTCGGGTCGTTACAAAATCAAAAGTAGAGTATTAGCTTGGAGAAGTAAAAGGAAGTCGCATCCAAGTTCATTAGCAAATGTTATAGTTGCCAAGTTCTTTTCCTAACATATAGATACTAGATTATGCTTATATGATATTAATAAAGCTCCCAAATAGGTGACAGAAAATTATGCACATTAGGCCTTGACAAAACCTTTGGCATAATCATACTATATATGTCACAAATAATTGAAATTAAATTTCTTTAGAGCTACGTCTAACTTAAGAATAATTATTTTCCTATAAGAACTTAAAAATAACTATAATTTCAAGAAATGCAAATGTATAAAGTTAATAAAATAACTATAACTATTTTTTGATAAGAGCTTCAGTTCTGGGTGCACTAGGCATGCAAACAAAAGTTTTCCATTAGAAACTTTTAATTTGAAAAAAAATTTTCTGAAACATAAGATCTTAGTTGGGTATAGGTGAGATGTGATAATTAGTATTAAAGATTGAAAAAATTATTTTTGTATCAATGGAAACAAGTGTATAAAATGTGATGTTATTCAGAAATGAACTTTCTCGTATAACACTGAAGTTCAACTATTCCACAAACATCACAATAGGTAGTAGTATCAAAAAAGGATGGGTAAAAACTCTTCCTTTTCAACAAATATATTGTGCTATTCAAATTCTATGGCAAAAACAACAGCACTAAAAGTCTCTAAAGCCGATTATAATAAAGTGCAACCAAGGTTTAAATAAGTTTTAATTTAGATTACCTTATCAAAAAGGGATATTTACCAGTATCTGATCTCAAAAAATGCAAATACGTTGTGCAATTGGTGGAGGTTCAAACTTATCCAACAAAGACTCAACACACTTGTTGTGATTGACTTTCAGATTTAAGGCTATAGGTTTGTCAACCATCCCAAGCATTCAATCATGCAAATAAGAATTAATTTAAAGACAAAAAATAATGTTCATTTAACTGAATAAATAAATAAATAAACTTTTCACTATGTAGGTATATAAGAAGGATACAATTATATTACACATATAATCACAATCATGAAAAATATTGTCTTTAAAATTACAACCTTAGTAAAAAGGAGAGAAATTCTTAGTGAATTAAGAAACAAGGAAGAAGTAGACAAGTTAAGAGATAATTGAGGTTGATTTCATCATAAATAACTGAATTAGAAAGAATTTTATAAAAATAAAACTTATATTCTCTTACTACGCATGTAATTCAGTTAAATAAGAGTTTTTCTCAAGATTATAACTTCTAATTCATAAAGTGAGAAATCTAAGGCTACTAATTTATGTTTGGCATTTTAGACATGAGACAGAATTCTTATTTTAATCAAAACTACGACAAAACCTATGAGCATTATGTGTGATGCATAAGAAAATAAAAAATTAATTAACATCTACATTACTGATATGCAGTAGGTGAACTTAACAGAAATTAACTTATCATTCCAGTTTAGAGCATTTAATATTTAGACGAATTGATCTAAAAGTGATTATTTCTATTCTTAACAAGTAGCAGAGCTTAAAAGACATTCTCCCATCATATCAAACATTAAGTAACACTTTTGTGATTTA
The DNA here is from genome assembly GCA_026770625.1 of Nicotiana glauca. Classification (NCBI taxonomy): domain Eukaryota; kingdom Viridiplantae; phylum Streptophyta; class Magnoliopsida; order Solanales; family Solanaceae; genus Nicotiana; species Nicotiana glauca. Next base: position 8,844 of record MU783490.1, read on the forward strand.
ATTTCTATACGAAAATCGGAGTTTCAACATTCTTGATTATAAAGGATCAAAACAATCTGCATTTAATGAATTATGTTCACGTATTGTTAAGGATCAAACACCAATTTTCATGATTTTTAAAGTGCAAAAGCGAAACTAGAACTGACAGCATTTTTAGAACATATTCTTAGTCACAAATCTGAACAAAAATTAACATAGTTGAACCAATGTAATATTAACACAAAGAGATAGAAAGCTAACAAATTGAATAGTTCACATCCACCTAAATCCACAATTCAAATAGAGCTTCTTTACATTTAAATTAACAAGGATTTTCTTTCAGTATTATCAGCTATGAATAGACTATAACTATTAAAAGTAAACATATAATATTACGTCAAACAGAGGAATCAATTCAATTAGTTAGCCATCAATTTAACAACAACAAAAGATCACAAATCACAACGTAGCAAACACAAAAAAAAAGTTATCTTTACAAATCACAAATTGCAACAGTAGGACATCTGTGACGACCAGGCCGGTCGTCTTAATAATTAATGCCTCGATCTCCTATTAACTGCTTTCTCTAAGTTCATTTCTATTATTTTGGTTTGCGGGACGTTCGGTATTGGGTTTCGGAGAGTTTTGGGACACTTAGTCCCTAAATGATAGGTTAAGTGTTGAAAAATAGTCCGTAGTTAGAACAGTGCGAAGACGACATCGGAATGGAAATTTGATGGTTCCGTTAGATTCGTTAGGTGATTTCGGGGCTGGGAGCGTGTTCAGAATATATTTTGGAAGTTCGTAGCTCATTTAGGCTTGAAATGCCGAAGTTTGAATTTTTGAAGTTTCCGGTCCGATAGTGAGTTTTTGATCCGAGGGTCGGAATGGAATTCTAGAAGTTGTAATAGCTCCGCCATGTCATTTGGGACGCGTGTGAAAAGTTTTAGGTCATTCAGACGTGTTTTGGTTGGGTTTTTGATCGAAAGTATATTTTGATGAAATTGGAAGTTCTTAGGCTCAAATCCTTGAATTAATCGAGTTTCCGACGTTGTTTTAGGTGGTTTAAGGATTGGTACAATTTTGAATGAGTTATTAGGTGTTATTGGTACTTTTGGTTGAGGTTCCGGAGGTCTCGGGATGATTTCGAGTGGTTAATGGGAAAATTTGAAAAGTGTTGCAGCAGCTGAAGTTTTCTCTTCTGGTATTTTCGCATCTGCAGCTTGGGAACCGCATATGCGGCTCCACAGAAGAGGCTTTGCTCCTTTCCCTCAGAAACTGTAGAAGCGGTGCTGTTCCCCCAGAAGCGAGCCATAGAAGCGGCTCAGGAATTGCAAATGCAGGCTCCAATGTTTTCCTTAGCTTCCGCAGAAGCGGAAGTTCCCCAGCAGATGCAGTTTCGCACCTGCGCCCTTTTATCACAGATGCGGTCCCTGGCCTTTTAGTGAAAATCGTAGAAGTAGCTCTTATTCCGCAGAAGCAGGACCGCAGATGCGGTCCCTTGTCTGCAGAAGTGGAAATCCCCGTTCAGAAATAGTGAAATCGAGGGTTTAATTTCCAAAGTTGAAAAAATCAAATTGAGCTCGGGAGAGGGTGATTTTGAGAGGTTTTTGAAGAAGAGATTATTAGGTAACTTTTCTTTAATCCCTTCTAGTTATATTTCATCATTATGTAGTTAAATTCTTCACTAAAATTCGAATTTGAGGATCAAAATTTGAAAAAATTGTGTAAAACTTCATAGGCTAAACTATTGAGTTTTGAGTGGGTGTTTGACCTCCGATTTGGGAGATTTTTATATGGTTAGACTCGTGAGAGTATGAGGGTTCTGAAAATGTAAAAATTATCCGATTCCGAGATATTGGACTGAGGGAAATTTTGGTCATTTACATAATTTCACATCTTGTCTTTGAATTTAATAGTAGAATCAGTTGCTTGAGATGTTATTTATGATATGTAATTGAATTGAATAGATTTGGACCATTTGGAGTAAGACAATCGTGTCAAAGGTGTGATTTCAAGTTGATTTTTGGAGCCGTTTCGAGGTAACTGGCTTGTCTAACCTTGTGTGGGGGGACCTTTCCCCTTAGAATTTGTTATTTGGTATAGAGTGTCTTCTTGTACACGAGGTGACGAGCGTGTACTTGAGATAATTGTTGAAAATTCAGTTTTTACTTAAGATATTGAGACTGAGTTTTCCTTCATATTTGCCTTATTTTACTTACAATTATAACCTGTGTTAGATTAGAAAAGCATGTTTAGTTGATTCAACTTGCCTAATTGTTTAAGTTGCCTTGACTATACTACGTGAAGCATGCTAGGCTAGTACTACCTGTTGCTTGTCTTTTGTACTTCATTTCTAAGTATCTTCTGGTTGTGGTTGCGCATTTACATTGGGACTACGGATGTGGGATTCCGATAGCTCCCCTCTTGTTTGTTTACTTTGGGACTACGGGTTCGATTCCCGGTAGGTCCCCCTACACTTTTACTTTGGGACTGCGAGTTAGATTCCCGATAGATCCCCCTGCACATTGATAGTTGGACTACGGGATGGTATCCCGGGAGATCCTTGGTATTGAGTTGTACATATTTCGTGTTTAGTCTGTCTTTGTGTAGTTGTTATTGCCTTGTTTAACCTGTCTATTCTCACTGTTGTACTCATTATTACTATCATTTTTCATATTATTAATTGATATTATGTTGTTTGACCTCAGTAGGGCACTCTCCTTCCTCGTCACTACCCAATCGAAGTTAGGCTTGGCAGTTACTGAGTACCGCTGTGGTGTACTCATGCCCCTTTTGCGCATGTTTTTCATGTGCAGATCCAGGTACCTCCACTCAGGCGTACTATCCTCGAGGCGAAGAGTTCTAGTGGAGACTTCGAGGTATATCTACCGCGTCCGTAGACCAGGAGTCTTTATTCTATTCCACCTTTAGTAGTTATTCTATCCTTTTCTTCCAGTTGTTTAGACATTCTGGAGTTAGAGCACCATATTACATTTCTATTAGCTTGTGGTTCCTGTGAGTTTCCGGGTTTTGGGATGAGATTGTAGACTTCCGCATTTTATTTTTGAGTTGTATATGCCAATTGGCACTTATATACCATTTTCTTCTAGTTTTGCTTAATTTAATTAAATATTTCCGCAAGTTATATTAATTTCCGCATTGTTAGGCTTACCTAGTTGTAGGAACTAGGTGCCATCATGACATGTTCATGGAGGGTGAACTGGGGTCGTGACAAATTGGTATTAGAGCTCTAGGTTCATAGGAGTCACGGAACACGAGCCAGTTTATTAGAGTCTCGCTGATCGGTACAGAGACGTCTGTACTTATCTTTGAGAGGCTATGTAACTGTTTAGGAAAAATCTTCATTTCATTTGAATTACTTGTTGTGCGGTATTTTTGACATCAATTCTAAACTTCTATCTTCTATTCTCTCACAGATGGCGAGGACACGTGCTACTCGAGATGATCGGGCACCCGCGCCCCCTCCTGCGGCCGTCAGAGGTCGGGGTCGGGGGAGAGGTCGAGGATGCGTACGTGGTGCAGCTAGAGCACCTGCGCGAGCTGCTGTCGAGGCACCACCAGCAGATCCAACCGGAGCCCAGGCACCTGGCACGCCTACTACTGCCACTACTACTCTAGCTCTCCAGGAGACTTTCGCTCAGTTCATGAGTATGTACACCACCTTGGATCTGGCAGAGTTGTTTCCCCTTGCTGCACCCACATCCCAGGCTGGGGGAGGAGCACAGACACCTGCCGTCCGCACTCCTGAGCAGCGAGTGCAGGTTGAGCAGGCTCCTGAGATTATTTCCTCACCGCCTGCGATGCCAGTTCAGCCCGAGGATGGGTCAGCTGCTTCAGAGGACGAGCATCGGAGACTTAAGAGGTTCAAGAAGTATGATCCCCCAGTATTCAGTGGATTAGCATCAGACAATGCCTTGGGACTTCTAAAGGAGTGTCATCATATTCTTCGCACTATAGGCATAGTGGAGTCCAGCGGGGTTTCTTTCACTGCTTTTCAGCTTCGGGGAGCCACCTATGATTGGTGGCACACTTATGAGATAGACAGTCCAGTCGAGGCTGCTTCACTGACTTGGGCCCAGTTCTCAGATATGTTTATAAGAGAGTTTGTCCCCCAGAGTCTCAGGGACGCATGGTGCGTAGAGTTTGAGCATTTGCACCAAGGTACTATGACCGTTTCAGAGTATGCTATCCGTTATACCAGGTTGGCCAGGCATGCACCGGTGTTGGTTGCTACAGTTCGGGAGAGAGTTTGCAGGTTCATTGAGGGTCTTATCCCACCCATCAGATCTATCATGGCTCGAGAGTTGGATATGGACATTCCTTATCAGCAGTAATGAGCATTGCTAGGAGGATTGAGGGTATGCTCGCTAGGGAGCGAGGGGAGAGGGAGGCCAAGAGGTCTCGAAAGTCGGGTCACTACTCTGATGCTCGTACCCCATCAGCAGGTCGTTATGGCAGAGGTTATGTGGGTCGCCCCGTCCATTCAGATCTTCCAGCAGCCAGGAGTGCTCCAGCTCCGCCTATACCTCAGGAGCCTTACTATGCACCTCCAGTTTCTAGCGCACCTCTTGCGCGGGGTGCTTCCAGAGGTCAGTCTAGCAGACTTATCCCTAGTCAGTCACAGCCACCGCATCCTCCCAAAGCTTGTTTCGAGTGTGGTGATACACGCCACATGGTTAGGGACTACCCCAGACTTGGTAGGGGTGCATCTTCACAGACTGCTCAGCCACAATATGCTCCTCAGAGTTCTCAGGCCATGATCACAGCTCCAGTTGCTACCCCACCTGCCCAGCCGGCTAGGGGTAGAGGTCGGGGAGATATAGGTCTCCCTCGAGAGAGGGGTCGGGCCATATATTATGCTATTCTTGCTCGTACTGAGGTTGTTGCCTCTGATTCCATCATTACAGGTATTATACTAGTTTGTCACAGAGAGGCATCAGTTCTATTTGATCCGGGCTCTACTTATTCTTATGTATCTTCTTACTTTGCTCCGCATTTAGGTGTGCCTTGGGATTCTTTGAGTGACCCCGTTTATGTTTCTACTCCTGTAGGGGATTCTCTTGTTGTGGACCGTGTTTATGGGTAATGTTTGGTTACTATTTATGGTTTTGAGACTAGAGTGGATTTATTATTACTCGGTATGGTTGATTTTGACATTATTTTGGGCATGGACTGGTTGTCTCCCCATTTTGCTATTCTTGATTGTCACGCCAAGACCGTGACGCTGGCTATGCTAGGTATTACGCATATTGAGTGGATTGGTACTTTACATCACACTCCCATTAGAGTTATCTCTTTTCTTAAAGCTCAGCATATGGTTGAGAAGGGGTGTGCCGCGTATTTAGCTTATGTGAGAGATGTCAGTGCTGAAACCTCTTCAGTTGATTCAGCTCCAGTGGTACGGGATTATACCGATGTGTTTCCAGCTAATCTTTCGGGCATGCCACCCGATAGAGACATTGATTTTGGCATTGATCTGTTGTCGGGCACTCAGCCCATTTCCATCCCTCTATATCGTATGGCTTCTCCTGAGTTGAAGGAGTTGAAGGATCAGTTACAGAAATTGCTTGGTAAGGGTTTTATTCGACCCAGTGTTTCACCGTAGGGTGCTCTTGTTTTGTTCGTGAAGAAGGAGGAAGGTTCTATACGTATGTGTATTGATTATCGCCAGCTGAACAAGGTTACAGTGAAGAACCGTTATCCTTTGCCTCGTATTAATGATTTGTTTGATCAGTTTCAGGGTGCACAAGTGTTTTCTAAGATTGACTTGCGCTCAAGTTACCATTTCAGGGCGCACAAGTGTTTTCTAAGATTGACTTGCGCTCAAGTTACCATTAGTTGAAGATTCGGGAGCCAGATATCCCGAAGACTGCCTTCAGGACTCGGTATGGTCATTACGAGTTCCTTGTTATGTCATTTGGGCTGACCAATGCCCCGACAGCTTTCATGCATATGATGCACAGTGTGTTCAGACCATATCTTGACTCGTTAGTTATTATTTTTATTAATGATATTCTGGTGTATTCCCAGAGTTGAGAAGATCATGAGCAGCACCTGAGGACCGTGCTTCAGACCTTGATGGAGAAGAAGTTATTTGCAAAGTTCTCAAAATGTGAGTTTTGGCTGAGTTCTGTGGCATTCTTAGGTTACGTGATTTCGAGTGAGGGTATTCGGGTGGATCCGAGGAAGATAGAGGCCGTACAGAGTTGGCCCAAGCCGTTCTCAGCTATAGAGATTCGCAGTTTCCTTGGTTTGGCGGGCTACTACTATCGCTTCGTGGAGGGATTTTCATCGATTGCGGCCCCTATGACTAGATTGACCCAGAAGGGTGCCCCATTTCAGTGGACAGAGGAGTGTGAGGTGAGCTTTCAGAAGCTCAAGACACCTTTGACTACGACCCCAATTTTGATGTTGCCTATTGGTTCGTGGTCTTATACTGTCTACTGTGATGCCTCGAGAGTTAGCCTTGGAGCAATGTTGATGCAGGATGGTAGGGTGATTGCCTATGCGCCCAGATAGTTCAAGATACATGAAAAGAATTACCCTGTCCACGACCTTGAGTTAGCTACCATTGTTCATGCCTTGAAGATCTGGCGTCATTATTTGTACGGTGTGCCTTGTGAGATCTGCAGCACTTACTCAAGCAAAATGATCTAAATATGTGTCAGAGGAGGTGGTTAGAGTTGCTGATGGATTATGATATCACTATCCTGTATCACCCGGGCAAGGCCAAAGTGATGGCGGATGCCTTGAGTCGTCGGGCGGAGAGTTTGGCATACTTACCAGCTTCAGAGAGGCCTATGGCAATGGATGTTCATGCCTTAGCCAGCCAGTTTGTGAGATTAGATCTTCGGAGCCCAGTCAGGTTCTAGCTTGTGTGGTTTCCCGATCTTCCTTATTTGATTGTATAATGGAGAAGCAGTATGAAGACCCTCATTTACTTGTCCTTAAGGATAAGGTTCAGCGTAGAGATGCCAGAGATGTGACCATTGGAGATGACAGGGTATTGAGGATGCAGGGCCGAATTTGTATGCCCAATGTTGATGGTCTTCGAGAGTTGATTCTAGTAGAGGCCCATAGCTCGCGGTATTCCATCCATCTGGGTGCCGCAAAGATGTATCAGGACTTGAGGTAGCACTATTGGTGGAGACGGATGAAGAAAGATATAGTTGGTTATGTGTCTAGATGCCTCAGCTGCCAGCAGGTGAAGTATGACCACCAGCGCCCGGGTGGGTTACTTCAACAGATAGAGATTGCGGAGTGGAAATGGCAGCGCATCACCATGGACTTTGTATCTGGACTCCCACGGGCCTTGAAGAAGTTTGATGCCATTTGGGTTATTGTGGATCGGCTGACCAAGTCCGCTCATTTCATTCCTGTGTGTACCACTTATTCATCGGAGCGGTTGGCGGAGATTTATATCCGGGAGATCGTCTGTCTGTATGGTATTCCAGTTTCTATCATTTCGGACAGAGGTACTCAGTTTACATCATGGTTCTGGAGAGCCGTACAGCAGGAGTTAGGCACTCGGGTGGAGTTGAGCAGACATTTCACCCCCAGACCGACGGACAGTCCAAGCACACTATTTAGATTCTTGAGGATATGCTCTGGACATGTGTGATTGAGTTTGGAGGGTCTTGGGATCATTTCTTGCCATTGGCGGAGTTTTCTTATTACAACAGTTATCAGTCCAGCATTTAGATGGCGCCGTATGAGGCTTTATATGGTAGGAGGTGTAGATCTCCGGTGGGTTGGTTTGAGCCGGGTGAGGCCAGGCTATTGGGCCCAGAGTTAGTTCAGGACGCATTGGAGAAGGTTAAGATGATTCAGGATAGACTCCGTACAGCCCAGTCCAGACAGAAGAGTTACGCGGACAGGAAGGTCCGTGATGTTTCATATATGGTTGGTGAGCGGGTTCAGCTTCGGGTATCTTATATGAAAGGCGTCATGAGGTTTGGGAATAAAGGAAAGTTGAGTCCGAGGTTTATTGGCTCTTTTGAGATCTTGAGGCGAGATGGGGAGGTTGCCTATGAGCTTGCCTTACCTCCCAGTTTGGCAGGAGTTCATCTGGTATTTCATGTTTCGATGCTCCAAAGGTATCACGGTGACCCGTCGCACATGTTGGATTTCAGTTCAGTCCAGTTGGACAAGGATCCATCTTATGTTGAGGAGTCGGTGGCTATATTGGACAGGCAGATCAGAAAGTTGAGGTCAAAGAACATAGCTTCAGTGAAGGTTCAGTGGGGGGGGGGTCAGCCAGCCAAGGAGGCGACTTGGGAGACCGAGCAGGATATGTGCAGTAGTTACCCTCATCTTTTCACTACTTCAGGTATGTTCTCTATGCTCGTTCGAGCACGAATGAATGTTTAAATGTAGGAGGATGTGATGACCCGGTCGTTCATCTTAAGAATTAATGCCCTGATCCCTATTAACTGCTTTCCCTAAGTTCATTTATGCTATTTTGGTTTGCCGGGACGTTCGGTGTTGGTTTCAGAGAGTTTTGGGACACTTAGTCCCTAAATGAGAGCTTAAGTGTTGAAAAATGGTCCGTAGTTGTAACAGTATGAAGGCAACTCGGAATGGAAATCCGATGGTTCTGTTAGCTTTGTTAGGTGATTTCGGGGTTGGAAGCGTGTTCGGAATGTATTTTGGAAGTCCGTAGCTCATTTAGGCTTGAAATGCCAAAGTTAGAATTTTCGAAGTTTCCGTTCCGATAGTGAGTTTTTGATCCGAGGGTCGGAATGGAATTCTGGAAGTTGCAGTAGCTCCGTCATGTCATTTGGGACGTGTGTGCAAAATTTCAAGTCATTCAGACGTGTTTTGGTTGGGTTTTTGATCGAAAGTGTATTTTGATGAAATTGGAAGTTCTTAGGCTCAAGTCCTTGAATTAATCGAGGTTCTGATGTTGTTTTAGGTGGTTTAAGGATTGGTACATTTTTGACTGAGGTATTAGGTGTTATTGGTGCTTTTGGTTGAGGTCTCGGGGGCCTGGGGATGATTTTGGGTGGTTAACGGGAAAATTTGAGAAGTGTCGCAGCAGCTGAAGTTTTCTCTTCTGGTATTTTCGCATATGCGGCTTGGGAACCACAGATGCGGTGCTGTAAAAACGGCTTTACTCCTTTCCCTCAGAAACCGCAGAAGCGGTGCTGTTCCCGCAGAAGCGGCTCAGGCATCGCAGATGCGGGCTCCAATGTTTTCCTTAGTTTCCACATGAGTGGAGGTTCCCCCGCAGATGCGGTTTTGCACCTGCGACCCTTTTATCGCAGATGCGGTCCCTGGACTTTTAGTGAAAACTGCAGAAGCGGCTCTTGTTCCGCAGAAGCGGGACCGCAAATGCGGTCCCTTGTCAGCAGAAGCGGAAATCCCTTTTCAGAAATAGTGAAATCGAGTGTTTAATTTCCAAAGTTGAAAAAAATCAAATTGAGCTCGGGAGAGGGCGATTTTGAGAGGGTTTTGAAGAGGAGATTATTAGGTAACGTTTCTTTAATCCCTTCTAGTTATATTTCATCATTATGTAGTTAAATTCTTCACTAAAATTCAAATTTGAGGATCAAAATATGGTTAGACTCGTGAGAGTACGAGGGTTGTGAAAATGTAAAAATCATCTGATTCCGAGACGTTTGCCTGAGGGCCATTTTGGTTATTTTACCTAATTTCGCGTCTTGATTTAATAGTAGAATCAGTTGCTTGAGATGTTATTTACGATATGTAATTGAATTGAATAGATTTGAGCCATTTGGAGTCGGATACTCATGGCAAAGGTGTGATTTCGAGTTGATTTTTGGAGCCGGTTCGATGTAACTAGCTTGTCTAACCTTGTGTGGGGGACCTTTCCCCTTAAGATTTGTTATTTGGTATTTGAGTGCCTTGAACGTGAGGTGACGAGCGTGTACTTGAGCCAATTGTTAAAAATTCGATTTTTACTTAAGATATTGAGACTGAGTTTTCCTTCATATTTGCCTTATTTTACTTGCAATTATAACCTGTGTTAGATTAGAAAAGCATGTTTCGTTGATTCAACTTGCCTAATTGTTTAAGTTGCCTTGACTGTACTACGTGAAGCATGCTAGGCTAGTACTACCTGTTGCTTGTCTTTTGTACTTCATTTTTGAGCATCTTCTGGTTGTGGTTGCGCATTTACATTGGAACTACGGATGTGGGATTCCGGTAGCTTCCCCGTTGTTTGTTTACTTTGGGACTACGGATTCGATTCCCGGTAGATCCCCCTGCACTTTTACTTTGGGACTGCGGGTTAGATTCCCGATAGATCCCCCTGCACATTGATAGTTGGACTGCGTGACGGTATCCTAGCAGATCCTTCGAATTTACACATATGATGGACTACGGGACGGTATCCCGGGAGATCTACCGGACAGTTGAGAAAAGGACTACAGGATGGTATCCTGGGAGATCCTCATTGTTATCATTGGTATTGAGTTGTACATTGTTACGACCCGCCCCGTTTCCTACATTTATGCTTCGCTATGTTTCAATATCAGTATATGAGTTGATCGGATAGAATTGGACTGGTTTTAGTTGGAAATGAGGCACATAGTCTCCTAGAAGGAAGCTTGTTTTTGGAAAAGTCAACCGGAAGTTGACTATATAGTTAGAAGGCTCGGATGTGAATTCCGGTGATTTGGTTAGCTTCGGGGGATGATTTGTGACTTAGGAGTGAAATCGGAATTGATTTTGGAGGCTTGGTGTAGAATTAAGCTTGAATTGGCGAAGTTGGAATTTTGGCGAATTTCGGTGGATAGGCGAGATTTTGATCCGAGGATCGGAATGGAATTCCAAAAGTTGCAGTAGCTCCGTTAGGTGATTTTGGATATGTCTGCAAATTTTCAGGTCATTCGGACATCGTTTGGTCGGGTTTTTGATCGAAAGTGCATTTCGGAAGTTCTTGAAGAACTTAGGCTTTGATTTGGTGAAATTTGATGATTTTGATGTTAAC
>MDKF010165835.1:0-13074 GCA_026770625.1 Nicotiana glauca
CATGTCCTTTGGGTGGCGACAGTAATCAAGCTCAGGGTAGGTGTTCTTCTAGTGTACCTAAATACCCATGAGTTGTAATAATTAGTTATTATGTGTATGTTGGTTGATTTATGAAATAAAATTATGTTTGATTACTGTTATGTTTGTAATAATTTCTAGCCAATTACCAATCTTGTTTTTCACCCTTTTTTTTGTTTTTCTTTGTTTTACTTCTGTTCCATATCTAAATGTAACACGAATTTCATTAAAGTAATGTGTGTGTTATCTTGTCGAACTGAAAAAATTGACCGGATGACATAAAGTAAACTTATCAATATCATAATATTTAACACGCAAAATACAACGTCATCATACCTGGCGTTATGCGTGTGATGTCTTGTCGAACTGAAAAAGCTGGCCGGATGACATAAAGTAGACTTGTCAATATCATAAAATTTAACACGCAAAATACAACGCCATCATACCTGGCGTTGTGCGTGTGATGTCTTGTCGAACTGAAAAAGCTGGCCGGATGACATAAAGTGAAATTGTCAACATCATAATATTTAACACGCAAAATAAAGTAAACATTGTCAACAGTTTACACAGTAATAGAAAATTTTAATCTTTTCAAGAAATGAAGCAACCAACAACTATTGGCGCTTGAACCAGAAGCCCGCTCAAGGGCCAAGCGACTGAAGTGGGCGCTTTAGGGACAAAATATCATGGTATAACCAGTTTTCATACTGGTCAATTAAAAATAGCCAGCGTTTACCAAGTCAATGAAAAATAGTCACTATTTTGCTGCAACAGGGACCGGTCCCGTATAATTTACGGGAGTTCTGGTGCATTTTTGTACGAACTCCAGCATATTATGTTGGACCGGTATACTTTGCTAACTCCTGTAAAATTTGCAGGAGACTGGAGCACCAGTGCTCCAAACTCCAGTATATTATACTGAATATTTATACTTGCTGGAACTCCCGTAAAATATGCGGGAGTTCCAGCATAATTATGCTTGAACTCCCATAAACTTTGCGGGAGTTCCAGCATAGTTATCCTGGAACTCCCTTAAAATATGCGGGAGTTCAAGCATATTTATGCTGGAACTCCCGTAAAATTTGTGGGCGTATTTTCCGGATTTTAAACAGTGTTTTCGCTCAGATTTCTCTTTACATAAAAAGTGGCTAAATTTCGATAACTTTTGAAACTTGGCTATTTTTCAACGACCAGCGGTAAATCTGACTATTTTTAAATTTCTCGCCGCTTTAGGCCCTGCATCTTTTAGGCCCCTAATTATTAAAAGTAGGTCTCATGTGATAACTTTAAAAAAATATATATATTTAATAATTTAATGAAAAATATAAAATCTAAAGAACTGTTTATTATGTAATTGAAAGCGACTATATATATTTATGGTATGTAATCCAAATTATTTTTATTCTCTTTTTCATTCCCATAAAAATATCTTGTATTTTAGGTTGTTTATTCTTTTTCCTTTTAAGCTATCTATTCTCATATAAACAAGTGTTAAAGGGCATTGAATAAATCAAATTGCACATTTTCTTCATTCTTTCTCGAGTTGTTAGACATTGCAGCAAGCAAACTAACAATGGAATTTTGTTTAATTATCAAGTTACAACTTCTAGAGTCAATTTTATTATTTTGTTCTAACTTGTTATTCTCTTTTCTTTCTTTTTCTAATTGAAATTTGTTATTATCTTTTAATATTTTACTTCGTAGGTCTATATTGCTTTTTATATAATTAATTATAAATATATCAACTAGAAAATATGAATCATGTAGTTACTCAAAATTCATAAAAAGAAAAAAAGATTGAAACTTTAATGCAACCTCATCAGGGGCGGAGCCACCTTGTCCCAAGGGGTGCCGAAAAATAACACTGCGTAAATAGGTATTTTAAAAAAAATTGAATATATACAAGGGGTTGACACCCCTTGACACAAGACAAACTCTTAGTGCAATGGTCAAGGGGTGTCAAAATTTACACAAGGTTGCAAGTTTCATTCCTGATAGCAATAATTTTTTTTATTTTGACACCCCTTTATATAATTCCTGGCTCCGCCACTGAACCTCATAATAGAGCTCTTGATAAATTTTTAATCGACAAGAAATTTTTTTTTTTTTTAAAAATAATGAGATTGCTCTTTAGAATATATATGAACAAGTCACTAAGTTGATTGGAAGTATATATGTGAAAGGAAATAATAAAATATATAATAATTTTGCATCTTAAAATAATACAAAATATAAACTTTATATAATGTACGAAATTTTTGTAATAAAATGTTAAGGCCTCTGTAAAATTTGGATTTAGACCGCGTAGTAACTTGAGCCGCCACTGACCAGAAGGGGCCGCAACTATGATTTGAGATGGAGAAGTAGTTTCTTTCTCTACAATCGATACCAGTTTGATACTATATTTATCATGTAATTTTCTATTCAATTGGTATCATTGCTATGGAGGAGATGTGGGTGTAATTCAGATACTTTTAAAAGTGACTTTGGTATGGAATCTGATGAGACATTTAGTTTGGGGCTTTAATGATAAAAAGAAATAGTTGTCTATAATTAGGCTTTATTACTATAGAAGCAAAACGGTTATCTTCTAAACCGAAAAGTATTGTGTGACGACCCAAAGGGTCATCATTTATTTTCTTACCTTTTTTGTGCTTCCGAGGCCTTGAAATCCTCATTTAGAGTTGCCTCGATTTCCGTGCGCAGTTCGGGTGTGTAGCCGGAAAGCTTAAATATATTTTTTGTGTGAAAATGACAAATTTTGATACTAATATGAATAAATTTGACTTCGGTCAATATTTTGGGTAAACGGACCCGTGATTTGACGGTCCCGTTGGGTCCGTGAAAAAATATGGGACTCGAGCGTATGCTCGGAAACAAATTCCGAGGTCCAGAGCCCGAGAAATGAATTTTTGTATGAAATTATTTTCTGAAAATATCTAAGAGAATTTGAAATGAAATTTGATTAAAACGTATCGGTATCGGGCCCGTCTTTTGGTTCCGGCGCCCGATACAAGTCATATATATGGTTTAAACGCTTTTTGTGAAGTTTGGTTGAAAACGGACGTCGTATGACGTGTTTCGGACTTAAATTGGAAATTTGATGTTTTATGAAAACTTGGAAGAAATTATGAATTTTAAGGTTTAATTCGATGTATATGATGTTATCTTGCCGACTTGATCACGCGGATAAGTCCGTAGGATATTTTTGAGGTTGTGTGCATATTTGGTTTGGAGCCCCGAGGGCTCGGGTAAGTTTTGGATAGGCGTCGTAGTGCATTTTGAACTTTGAAATTTTTTTGGTATTTCTGACTTGCGATGCCTGGCTCACAAATGCGAGCTCGCAAATGCGAAGAATCATTCGCAAATGCGAAGCCAGTCACTTTGCTCATGGATCGCAAATGCGATCATTGTATTGCAAATGCGAAAGCAAGACTTTCGCAAATGCGACATTGCTGTTCTCAAATGCGAAGTCCCCAGTTATGCCCACGGTTCACAAATGCGAACTATTGTTCGTAATTCCCACAAATGGAATTGCGAACCCCAGTTCGCAATTCTCATATCTGCAGCCCATCAATTTTTATACTTAGTCGTTTTTGAGTCTTTTTTCACCCCATTTTCAAAACACAACTCCTTTGGGCGATTTTTCAAGAACAAGTTTCATTCCAAATCATTTGTATGTCGATTTATACTTAATTCTTTCAATCATTAACATCATTTGACATGTTTTCCACTTAAAATCAATGATTTTCATGGGTGAAATTGGAGGTTTTGGGTAGAACCTAAGTTTTCCCAAAAAATTGGGGATTTGGACCTCAATTTGAGGTCCGATTTCAAAACAAATTACATATTTGAGTTCGTGGGAGAATGGGTAACCGGGTTTTGGTTCGATCCTCGGGTTTTGATCACGTGGGCCCGGGAAAATTTTTGGATTTTTTGGGAAAACTTGGAAAATTCATTTTTATGCATTCAAATTGATTCATTTAGTCTTTATTAAAGTAATTGAGCAATTTGTGACTAGATTCGAGCGGATTGGAAGTGGAATTGCGGGTAAAGCGATAGTTGAGGTTTGAGTAGAATTCAAGGCATCGAGGTAAATGTTTGGTTTAACCCTAGCTTGAGGGAATAGGAGTTGAGTTTTGTTTGCTATTTGCTAATTGATCGATTACGATGTATAGGCATGGTGACGAGTATCTATACATTGGTGTCTAGCATGACCGTGAGTCTTAATTTTGCTAATTGTGTGCCCTTGGTTGATCCTATGAAAGTTGCGACTGAATATTGATATTAGTAGTGCCAAGAAGAAGTTGAATAGGATTGGTTATAGTTGACTCTCCCTTGTCGAGATGTTTGACTGTTTGTTATTGTTCCATTGCCGGAAAGAGTATTAATTTGATTGTTCCCTTGCCGGGATTGTATTGTGTACTGTGTTGAAAGTAAAATGGGAGTGAGTGGTACGCCTAACATGAGTTATATTGAAATGGGAGCGGGTGTTATGCCTACCACGAGTGATATTGAAATGTGAGCGAGTGGTACGCCTACTACGAGTGATATTGAAATGGGAGCGGGTAGTATGCCTACCACGAGTGATATTAAAATGTGAGCGGGTGGTACGCCTACTACGAGATATTAAGAAATGGGATCGGGTTGCACGCCTGCAACAAGATGAGTTGAATATGGAAGTTGCCTTGTCTTTTCATTATTGCTAGAAGTTAAACTGTAGATGTACGTACTATTATTCCTGATATTTTGTTTCTATCTATTACCCCTGAAGCATGCTCCCTTCCTCTGTAAAAATTGTAATGTTCTTGCTACTTTTCTGTTGTACTTGTATATACATCTGAAGTCTGGTCCTAGCCTCGTCACTACCTCGCCGAGGTTAGGCTAGACACTTACCAGCACATGGGGTCGGTTGTGCTGATGCTACACTCTGTGCTATTTCCACAGGTCCAAGTTTCGAGCAGCAACAACAACAACATTAGTACGGGAGCAGGCCTTCAGTCCGGCGATACCCGAGGTAGCCTTGCAGGCGTTCGCAGGCCCGGCGTCTCCCTTATTCTCTCTTTTAGTCTGTTTCCTCTTTGTATTCGAGACAAATAACTTATGTGTTCTTTCAGACATTTGTATTTAGTATTTCTTAGCAGTTCATGAGTATTGTGACACCAGTCTTGGGTAGAGGCTTATATTGACTATTCCGCACTTTGATTCAGTTTCTATAATTAAGACTTCCGCTATCATTTAATTTCGTTGCTTTATATTGTTGCAATAAATTGCTACAAAGGAAAAATTATGTTGTAAGCGAAAAGTAATAAATTTGTCTTTCCTAGCTTCTACAAGTGGGCACCATCACGACTCCCGAGGGTGAAAAATTCGGATCGTAACAAAATGGGAGAGATAGAAGAGTAAGGAGGGAGGTATAATTAAGTGAATGTAATTAAGAAGTGAATTTTGGAATTTTCTAATGTACCACATAAATAGTAAAAATGTCAAAAATTTGAGAAAAAAGATAAGTGTGTTCTTGGCCAAAGAGACATGCCACATCACTTTTTTAATGTCCACCTTTATATATATATATATATATATATATATATATATATATATATATATATGTAGATGGGTCCTTGATGCTGAAATTCACCTTGACGCTAAAAGTCTTGGAAATACTATTATACAAGGAAATAAGCATCAAATCAGGATAAAGCGAAAGTCATGATTTTCCGTCGTCATCATCTACATAAAGGGTTAAAAATTGAATATTTAACCGTGAAATATCCACTTGAATTATGGATTAAATTGAACGATCGATATGACCACCTAAAACTTACGGTATTACTGAAAGCTCGCAATGAGTGGATACATTTATGGTTGCAAGACTTTAAAACCATATGTGAGTATAATTTTGCTATATTTAAAGTAAGTTCTCTATTAAAATTATTTGAAGACACTATCACAGATGAGGACTTATTAGAAAAAATAATTTTTACTTTTCACGCTTCAAATGTGGGGCTACAACAACAATACCGTAAAAATATTTTAAGAAATATTCTGAATTAATCACATGCCTACTTGTGGCAGATTAGAATAATACTCTATTAATGAAAAATCATGAAGCTCATCCCACTGGGTCAGCTCCATTTCCGGAAGTGAATGTTGTAGCAACATATGATAATCCTGAAAGAAAACAAACTAATTACCGTGGTCGTGGACATGATCGTAGATGTACACGTGGTAGGGGACGAAACAATTATGGTGGAAATAAATAGGAGAACAATAAGGGTTCTCAAATTAATCCTTCAAAAGTAAAATTAGTATGTGTCACCGATGTGGTATGAAATGTTATTGGGCACACATTTCTCGTACGCCAGATCATTTTGTTAAACTTTATCAAGCCTCCCTTAGAAAGAAAGAAAATAATGTGGATACACATTTGACCTTTCAAAATAATGATGATGAAGCAGGTCCCTCAAAGAAATATGATTCTGAGGCATATCTTGCATATAAAGATGATGATTTTAGAGGCCTAGAAAATATTACTCATTTAGAAGCTGGAGACTTCTTTGAGGATATTGACTGAAGGACTAATCATCTTACTAGATAATGAAGCTATAATAAAAGTTGTCAATTTTTTATATTTGCAACTAATTTATTTTTCTTGAATGTATTTTCCTATTGCATCATGTGTTGCTAGTTTCTACATTCCTAATGTATTTATTAATGTTCTTTTTTTGTCTTTCATATTTCCTATAATGTACTTTTTGATTTTTTTATGAAGAATATGAAAATTTTCCAATCTTCAGTTGGACTCAAGATTAATAAAGATGATATATGTTTTCTGGATAATGCTACAACACACACTATTTTAAGAGATAAGAGATATTTCTCTTATTTAGTAATGAAAGAAGCCAATGTTAATACAATATTCAATAGTACAAGATTAATTCAAGGTTCTAGAAGAGTCAATTTATTATTACCAGGAGGAACAAATTTGGCTATTGATGAAGAACTATATTGTAGCAAATCTAAAAAAAAAACTTATTAAGTTTCAAAGATATTCAACAAAATGGCTACCATATTGAGACTAAAAATAATGAAAAGATTGAATATCTTTACATTACTACAAGAATGTCCAGTAAGAAATATGTACTTGAAATGTTACCTGCTCTTTCCTCCAGCTTATACTACACAAGTATTAACGAGATTGAAACACATGTTGCAGTAAACAAAAAGTTTACTAATAAAGATAATTTTATTATTTGGCATGACCAGTTAGGCCATCCTGATTCTAATATGATGCGTAAAATAATTGAAAATCCAGATGGACATTCAATGAAAAAACAGAAGATTCTTCAATTTAAGAAATTCTCTTGTGTTGCATGTTCTCAAGGAAAATTAATTACAAGACCATCAACTATTAAAATTAGGATGAAATCCACGACATTTTTGGAACGTAATCATGGTGATATATGTGGGCCCATTCACCCTCCATGTGGACCATTCAGATATTATATGGTTTTGGTAGATTCATCTACAAGATGGTCACATGTGTGCTTACTATCAACTCGCAATATGACATTTGCGAGATTGTTGGCTCAAATAATAAAGCTAAGAGCACAATTTCCAGATTATGCAATTAAGACAACGTGTCTTGATAATACTGGTGAGTTTACATCCCAATCATTTAATGATTATTGTATTTCAACTAAGATAACAATTGAACATCCGGTTGCTGATGTTCATGCACAAAATGGTCTAGCAAAATCATTGATCAAACACCTCTAATTAATTGCTAGACCAATGCTTTCGAGAACAAAACTTCCCATTTCAATATGGGATCATGATATTTTGCATGCAGCAGCACTTGTGTGGATAAGACCCACAAGTTATCATAAAGTTTTTCCATTGCAATTGGCTTTTGGTCAGAAGCCAAATATTTTCTATCTTAGGATCATTGGTTGTGCGATATATATTCCAATTTTTCCATCACAACGCACAAAGATAGGTCTCCAAAGAAGGTTGGGGATATATGTTGGATATGTATCTCCTTCTATCATAAAATATCTAGAGCCAATGACTGGAGATTTATTTACGGCGAGATTTTCTGATTGCATTTTGATGAATCGGTATACACAACATTAGGGGGAGAAAATAAGCAGTTGAAAAAGGAGATAGATTGGAATGCATTATCACTGTCTCATTTAGATCGTCGAACAAATCAATGTGAATAACATGTTCAAAAGATTATTCATTTGCAAGATATTGCAAATCAATTGCCAGATGCATTCACTGACCTACCAAGGGTGACTAAGTTACACATTCCAGCTGCTAATGCTCTAATTTGAGTTGATATCCCGGTAGAACAATTAATTAAAGCAAATAAGTCTAAACCACACTTGAAACGTGGTAGACCAATTGGTTTTAAAGATAAAAATCCTCGAAGAAGAAAAGGAGGAAATGATCAAAGTGATCATAACACGGAGGTAGTTGCTCAAGAAGAGCACTAAGATGTAACAAATAATAAGACCTTAGGGGAGGTCCAGGTCCCTGAAAATAATGAGAATGATGAGATATCAATAAGTTACGTCTCAACGGAAAAATAATGGAACTAAAATAATATTATTATCGATAACATTTTTGCTTATAATATTACTGTTGAAATAATACAACAAAATGATGATCTTGAACCAAAATCTGTCGATGAATATTGACAGAGAAATGATTGGCCAAGATAGAAAGATGCTTGGAAAATATGACGTCTTCGGACTCATAGTTCAAACACCTGAAGGTATAAAGCCAGTATCGTACAAGTGGGTTTTTGTGCGAAAAATGAAATGATAAAAAGGAAGTAGTTAGATATAAAGCACGACTTGTGGCACAAGGATTTTTTCAAAGACCTGACATTGATTATATGGAGACATATTCTCCTGTGATGGATGCTATCACGTTCAATTATCTTATAAATCAAGCAGTGCATGAAAAACTTGATATGCGTCTAATGGATGTTGTCACAACCTATTTGTATGGCTCAATAGACAATGAAATCTTTATGAAAATTCTTGAAGGATTTAAAGTGCGTGATGCACATAAAAGTTTTCGAGAAACTTGTTCAATAAAGCTTCAGAAATCCTTATATATATTGAAACAATCAGGGCGCATGTGGTATAATTGCCTAAGTGAGTAGTTGTTGAAAGAAGGGTACAAAAAAGATCCAATTTGTCCTTGTGTCTTTATAAAAAGGTCTGGATCTTAATTTGTTATAATTTCCGTGTATGTTGATGATTTAAATATCATTGGAACTCCTGGAGAGTTTCCAAAAGTAGTAGACTGTTTGAAGAAAGAATTTGAAGTGAAAGAACTTGGAAAGATAAAATTTTATCTTGGTCAACAAATTGAGTATATGAAAGATGAAATATTTGTCTATCAATCAACATACACCGAAAAGATTTTAAAGCGATTTATACGGATAAAGCACATCCATTGAGTACCCCGATGATTGTGAGATCACTTTATATAAAGGAAGATCCATTCCGACCTTATAAAAATAATGAAGAGATTCTTGGTGCTGAAGTACCATATCTTAGTGCAATTGAGAAATTAATGTATCTTGCCAATAAATCCTAATCAGATATCGGTTTCTGAGTAAGCTTATTGGCAAGATTTAGTTCTTTGCCAACACAAAGACACTGGAATGGTATTAAACATATATTCAAATACCTCCAAGGGACCATTGATATGGGTTTATTTTATTCAAATGAATCCAAGTCATCATCGATTAGTTATGCAGATGCATGATATTTGTCTGATCCACACAAAGGTCATTCTAGGAAGGTTATTTATTTACAAGTGGAGGTACATACATATCATGGTGTTCAACAAAACAAACTATGGTTGCTACTTCTTCAAATCATGAAGAGATAATAACCATTCACGAAGCAAGTCGAGAATGTGTTTGGTTGAGATCTATAACTCAACACATTCAGCAAACATGTGGTCTTTCTTTGAAAGAGAATATTTCAACAATATTGTATAAAGACAATGATTCATGCATAGCTCAATTGAAATAATGATATATCAAAGGAGATAGAACAAAACATATTTTACCGAAATTTGTTTTCACTCATGATCTTCAGAAGAATGGTGAAATAGATATACAATAAGTTCGTTAAAGTGATAATTTAGCTGATCCGTTCACTAAATCATTACCAACCTCAATATTTGTAAAGCTTATATATAAGATTGGAATGTGTCGTCTTCAATACATTAAGTGATTTTTTCATTAGGGGGAGTAAAATATGCGTTGCACTCTTTTTTCCTTAACCAAGGTTTTATCCCACTGGTTTTCCTGCTAAGGTTTTTAATGAGACATCAAGTAATGCATATTGAAAATAACTATTTACTCTTTTCTTTTCTAGGATTTTTTCTCATTAGGTTTTTTCCTAGTGAGGTCTATGAGTCATTTTTTTTCATTTTACATGAAAATCCGAGGGGGAGTGTTGTAAATAGTGTATGGATGTATTTCAATGATGTAAATAGTGTGAAGATAGAGTTTCCTACAACATATCTATCTTTACACTATGCAAGATAGATTTTAAGTTACCTTTTCTTGCCTATAAAACCATGGCAATTTACATTGGTAAAGAACACACCAAGAAAGAGAAAAGAAAGAGTTCTACTATATTTGTTCTTAATCTTACTTTTCTTATTGTTAGTTTATATTGTTAAATTGCTTTATTTCATAATAGTCCTTGATTTGTGTGCGCAGTCCGGGTATTTTTACGGAAAGCTTTTATGTTAAACTTATAAAATATGAAAATTTTGCCTTGAAATCTATTTGAGTTGACTTTAGTCAATATTTTGAGAAAATGGACCCAGATCAGTATTTCAAAGATCCGGGTGGTCCCGTATCGTGATTTGGGACTTGGGAGTATGCCCGAAATTGAATTTGGAGGTCCCTAACTCGAGTTATCACATTTTGCTGAGATTTGAAAGTTTAAAAGTGTAACGACTTTGAAAGTTTGACCAATTGTTGACTTTATTAATATTGGACCCGCCTTATGGTTTCGGAATATGGTATAGGTCCATTACTATATTTATAACTTGTTTGTCATATTTGGTGAGAAACAGAGTTTGTTAGACGTGATTCAGATGTCCATTCATGCGAGTAAGTTCATATGATATTTTTGGACTTGTGTGAATGTTTGGTTTGTATCCCTGAGGGCTCGGGGTGAGTTTTGGATAGGCTACGGAGTGAATTTGGACTTAGAAACATTAAGTGTGCTTCAGTCCTAGTGCAGGCCTTAGATGTCGCAATTGCGGAGTTAGGCTTCGCATTTGCAACCTTTGCCAGGTTTGCATTTGTGAAGAAGGGTGGGTAAGCACTGAGTTCCCATTTACGATCATTTGGTCGCAATTGCAAGGAGGCCATTGTTCACAATTGCGAACAAGGCATAACAATTGCGATGATAGCAGGAATTGTGAAACTTTGCAATTACGAATAAAAGCTCGCATTTTGCGGGGTTTGCAATTGCGAACCCCAGGTCGCAATTGTGACGCATGCAACTGGTCTAATAGTTGAAAAATGGAATTTTCACCTATTCTTCAAATTTCCAAAATAATAAAACCTTAGAGGCAATTTTACCAAGAATCTTTATTCCTCAAATCATTGGTAAATGATTCTAATCTATTTCCTTTCAATCTTTCATTACATTTCCTAAGATTTCAACCTAAAATCTAGTGTATTTATGGTAGAAATTAGGGGTTTGGGTAGAATTAAGGATTTTTGTAAAATTAGGATTTAGACCTTGAATTGAGGTCATATTCCAAAACAGATTACATAACCGGGCTCGAGATGAATGGCTAATCGGTTTTTGGTCCGAATTTATGGTTTGGACCATGCGGGCTCGGGAGTTCACCTTTACTGAGTGAAAGGCAAAGTTGTGGTTGAGCTTTGAGTGATTTTTGGAGCGAGATAAGTGTTGTGTCTAACCTTGACTTGAGGGAATTAGGGACCCTAGGATTATGTGCTATGTGATTTTCATGTGGTGTGGCGTATTTGTGAGGTGACGAGTGCCTATATGCCGCTGAATTTCATGTTTTCCCTAATTTTTCGCTTTCCTTCATTATCTCCTTTCATGTCTTAACTGTTATATACTCTAAATGCCTTCCATGCTCAATTTCTACCAGTGAATCAATATTTTCTCCTGTTAATGATGTTAGATCTTTTCATAGTTTCATGATTCCCTGATATTTGCTTAAATTAACTTACTTGTACCTTCTGATTGTTAATTACTGGACAGATCTCACTGTATAGTATTACTTATGTGAATTCCCATGTTGTACAAGGTTTCCTTTCTAGTTCAACGATGTTTTCATTGATTGTAAAGATCCTTGTGAGTTGAATTATTTATTTGACTGCACTTACTAAGTACTTGGTACTTATATGGTGAGATCGGGTTGCATGCTGCAATAGGTGAAATAAGAGTGGATTGATGTGGTGGAATAAGGGTGAACTTATACTAATATAGTGGGATCGGGTTGCACGCCACAACACATTGAATAAGGGTGGATTGTTATGGTGAAACAAGGGTGAATTATGATACTGATATTGTTATATGGTGGGATCGAGTGGTGCGGCAAAACCTATATATATATTATCTTGGTTGTTGATGTTGTCAATAAGGGAGGATTCTGTATTGTCCGGTGGGATCGGGTTGCGTGCTGCAACAACATATGTATTTCTATTTCATCAAGCTATGTTGATTTTCGGTATTTTCATTTGAAATCTAAGGATTGGTAATTCTAAAACGACAATAGTTTATTCCTTTATATTGTAGTTGTTATTTTTAGTTGACTGTCTTATCTTGTTCCATATTTCCTTTTTCTGCCTTTTGTTACATACTGCGTACAGGTTGTAGTGTAGGTGACTAGTCTTAGCCTCGCCACTACTTCGTCAAGGTTAGGCTTGGCACTTACAAAGTACATAGGTGTCACGACCCAAACTGGAGGGCCATGACTAGCACCCGACCATACTTGCCGAACACCAACGTACATTTTATCTAA
>MU783503.1:2972-20643 GCA_026770625.1 Nicotiana glauca
AACGAAGCTACTGCAACTCTCGGAATTCCATTCCGACCCTCGGATCAAAATCTCACCTATCGACCGGAATTCGCCAAAATTCCAACTTCGCCAATTCAAGCCTATTTCTACACCGGACCTCCAAATTCGATTTCGATCGCTCTCCTAAGTCACAAATCATCCCCCGAAGCTAACCAAACCATCAGAATTCAATTCTGAGCCCTCTAACTCACAAGTCAACATCTGGTTGACTTTTCCAACTTAAGTCTTCTTAAAAGAGACTAAGTGTCTCATTTCCAACCAAACTCTATCCGAATTACTTCAAATTCACCAAACACATGTAATGAAACATATAGAAGCATAAGACGGGGAAAACGGGGCGGAAATACCTGAGACGACGGGTCGGGTCGTTACAACTATTTACTTGCAATTTGGTTTTACAAGACTACTACTTTCTTTCTCTTGTTTCCCTGAAAATGGTATGTTCTAATTTAGTTTTCAACCTTATACCAATGTGTTTATTTTACAGCTTCTACAGTACTATCTACTTTGCTGTCTATGCTCAGTGTTATATATGTATCATGTTCTCTTTGCATCTATTTCTGCTGTGAATCATTGTAACCATATTCCCTTCTATGTGTTTGAGTTAAAGTTCAGAACATGGCAACATCCAAATTGTTGCTCATGTCTGGACTTAATCCTTTAAGGGATCCTAACTCCTAAGCAATGTGGCTAACAGGCTGGTTGGGGTGTGCCAGTACTTCGAATTGCTGGGTATGACCACCAGCCTGTCTTGGCTTTCCCAAAATCCCCTCTTTGCACTTACACTCTCTCCTAGCTTCTAAGTTCTTCCCCCCTCCTATGAGACTTGCTTTGGGACCTTGAGTTCCCTCTGAACTTGGAAATTTGAGGGCTGGTCCTTCCACACTGCACTATAATTCAATTCTGCAATGTATTTGGGTGTAAGCACTGCTCGGAGTCCATCTGAGACTCTTAGGTAACTCTGATACATCCCAAATAAGAGAAAGGCTTTAGAAATTTGATCTTTGGAGTTGGTTTATTTCATGCTTCAGACATAAGTGTGAATCAAGCTCTCCTTGGTTAGAATTTTTTAGTTTTTCTGATGTAATTGTTTTTATTCATTCTGGGCTGTAATAATTTATGGGGTTTTAGTGAAAAGGAGAGGGTAAATCATGCATGCAAAAAGGGTAGATATCATGTTCATAGGTATTTATCACACTTACAATCACGTCCTGCTTTCATTTCTGCGTTTTCATATAGAAATCTTGTTTATAGGTTCTACATTTTCATATAGAAATTATGTCTATAGGTTTCTGCATTTTTCACATGAAACCCATGTCTATAAGTTTTTACACTTCTGCACTTTATAGAAATCCTGCCTATAATTTTCTACACTTCTGCATTTCATAGAAACCATATCTATAGGTTTCTGCATTTCATATAGAAACCATGTCTATAGCTTCTGCATTTCCATATAGAAATCCTGTTTATAGGTTTTGCATTTTCATATAGAAACCATGTCTGTAAGTTTCCGCAGTTCTGCATATCACATAGAAAACATGTCTATAGGACTTCCTGAATTCTGCATATGCATCTTTCACTAGGCAAATGTATTTATGGATTTAAATAACAAGCAACATTCTAGACACCGTGCCTATAGGACTTCTGCACTTCTCTTTCGACTGTAAACATTTTAAAATCATTAACGTCTAGAAAGCATGCCTATAGGGGTAATCAGCCGAATCTGAATCGTCTATCTCGCTTATAAGTCTAAAATCAGTAAATGGCAATGCTTAATATCTACAGAACTTATGTTTTCTGTAACCACAAGTCTTCTTCTTTAAAATTGGTACACTTCCGCATTAATAGATATCATGCCTATAGGTTTCACCTAGGCAAGCCATAAGGTAAACTAGTTAATTAAATCAGACTTCGTTAAATTACAACCATTAGGCATGTCTGATTCAGATTTCTTATCTGAAATATGTAATAAATCAGTCTACCACAACATTTAAGTTTAATTAAGATCATAACCAGTATGTGCAAGACATGTTAAACAATCTGTCCTTAAGTTGAGGAGGCCTGTTTGAGCCTTTAATTATTATGTGTTTCCTCATATCTGCTCTATGTGTTTTTTAATGTCGTCTTAGAATTTTATCCCTTTAAAACCACAAAAAGCCCAAATCTGCCTTCCCTTTAGGACTAGTAGTCCCAAATACCTCCGGGGTTGATAGGATTGGGGAAGGGTAATAGCTTGCAATAAGTCACACGAGACCATTCCGCGTTTAATACCTTAGCGGGGTGAGAAAGGGTAGATATGGATATGATGACCACACGATAACACCACGTGTATAAACGGTTACGGGGTGTTGTGTGGGGTAATCTATATTATGTATAAACTTAAGACCTCTTCCCTTACTTGTTTATTTGTTTCAGAATTTCAATTTCTTTTTTTAAATTTCAGCTTCTTTAACTATTTTTTTTAACTTCAATTACTTGCAGCAATTATGTGACATGTTTCCCTTTTCTGAATTTTTAAAAACTGCTTTCTTCTCAAATTTCAGCTTCTTTAACTTCGTTTTAATTTCAAATTACTTGCAACTATATCAAAACTCCCTCGTATTTGTAATTCTTGCTTGTTTACTTGTTGTTTGCACTTACAGTCACGATTATAGTATGGCCGGGAACCACACTAGTAGATCTTGAGGGGTGCATAACACCTTCCCCTCGAGATAATTCAAGCCCTTACCCAATCTCTAGTTTTCTAAATTAAAATTCTTCGTAGTGTCCTAATGCACTTTAATCATTAGGTGGCGACTCTTCAATTCAAAACCCAATTCCTAAAAGGGAACGAGTTGTCCTCTGAAATGTCATAAACCCGATTTCATAAGAAAAAAAGGGCATCGACAGAAATCACCAAACAAAACCATTGAATTTCCATTCCGAGGTCGTATTCTCACTGATTCGACTACGGTCTTGAGCTCTCATTTAGGGACTAAGTGTCCCAAAACTCTCCAAAATTCAAAACCGACCATCCCGGCAATTCAAAATAGCAGAAATAAACTTAGGAAAAGTAGTTAATAGGGGATCGGGGCGTAAATTCTAAAAACAACATGCCGGGTTGTTACAAGAAGAAGAGCTTTAGCACAAGGATGATCTATTTGGAGGCCCAAATTAAAGTCCAAGAGGAGATGGAATGAGGCCCAAATAGTCCCCAAAAGAGATGAATTTTAAGCAGTCCAAATAAGCCCAAAAATAGTTTCTACAATATATATTTAATAGTTTGTTTTAATCTATGTTGGCTTGCATTGGTCTATGTGTATGTTGACTATATTGGTCTTAGTGTGGGTAGTCTTCTATGCTTCTAGGGAATATAATTCTCATTTATTGATGTGTTGACTAGCTCCTTCTTTACTACTTGTGGAGGTAAATTGAAGATTAATATTATTATTGTGAGTTCTTTTGAACCTTTGTGAACTTTACTTTGAGATTTATCTTGCAACCATAACTAGTTCATAGCTTAAGGTAGTAAGATAATTTTCTTTCTTGTGATATCTTTGGTTTCTTTTGATATTCCTCAAAGGCAACTAGTTTCTTTTACTAGTTGTTGTCGTAAGTTATTCAAACTAGAAGTCAAGATGCGAATCTAGTTCTTGATTAGCTTATCTCTAGTGAAGACAATTGGTTTCATAACCAAATTGTTGTCATTAGGATCTTGTCAAAATCTAGATTAACATAATCTCGGGGTTCTTGGACCTTCCCTTGAATTTCGACATATATGGTTTTTTTTTTTTTTGCTTTTCTTAATCCGCGTACATTTCTTTACTGCTTCCCTATTTTATCAACTTATTTTCTTTAAGTTCTTGGATCTCCCAACCTTTGTGTTATCAAGTGTATTACTGCAGTTGTATCAAGATTCCGTTCTTGATAAATCTTGGGGATTTCTTGAACAGAGGAGCAAAAAAAAGGAAAAAAAGTTACTGTAATAGTGAATAGTATACTATAAAAAACAAAAAAAAATCTTTCAAAAAAAAAAGAAGGGAGAAACATATTTGCTCTTCAGGAAATCAGATTTTATTTGTGTTTGTTTCCACGGTCAAGAAAGGAAAAAGAAGAGGGGATCCTAGATCTTTAAGAATAAGAAAAAAATTAATTTTTCTAATTCTTTGATCTTCTAAGAAAATCTTTTTCTTTGTTCGAGGTTTGTGTCAACTAAATCCTACTCTTTCTAGGATTGGTTCTTCACTTTCTTTAGTGCCCTAAAATTTCTTGTTTTACTACTAAGGGATTTGATACGAGTTGGGTTTAACTATAAATCTACAAGGCATTTTCCAAAGGTTAATTGAGGGGGAAAAGGCAAGAGTGGGTGAGAACAATTGAGGGAAAGAACCAAAGTTTGAGTGATAACTATTATTATTTTATTTTTGTTTTTTTTAAAAGATGTCTCATACAGGTGCTAGTGATGATGAATGAGGGATCTTTAGGAAGCCGAAATCCGAGCAAGAAATGATATCACTCTACAAGCTATGCATCAACAATTTGAGAGGTGGAACTTGCAATTCCAAGAGATAAGGAATACTATTGCTGAACAAATGAGAAAATAGCTGCACTTAGGAGGGGAAATCAACTTGATATACAACTCGAACTAATCCTAGGCCTTATAATAGAAGAAATGTACCCCATACCCCCATTGTAAATCAAGAAAATCCTTAGATGATTTTGTTGATGATCTTGATGTAGATATAGATAAGGTGGGAAGAGATAGGAGGGGACAACGAGGTAGAGTAGAAGATGATAATATTAGCAGCATAAAAATGAAGATGCCATCTTTCAAGGGCAGAAGAGACCCAGACTTGTACCTTGACTGGGAGTGAAAAGTCGAGGCCATCTTTGACTATCACCATTACTTTGAAGATTGGTTAAGCTTTTTGTTGTTGAATTTTCTGATTATGCTTCTATTTGGTGGAAAAAGCTGACAAGGGACAAACAACAAGATGGAGAACCACCCATTGCTACTTGAACCGAGATGAAGGGAGTCATGAGGAAGAGGTTTGTGCCTTCCCACTTTCAAAGAGACCTGCAACTGTGTCTTCAAACCTTGAAGCAAAGAACCATGATTGTTGATGAATAATTTTAAGCTATGGATATGGCTATGATCCAAGCTAATTGTATGGAAGAAGAAGAGGCCACTATGACTAGACTTATTAATGGTTTAAATTGAGAAATAGCTGATGTAGTAGAGATACAACAATATGTAACTGTAGATGAATTAGCAGATTTGGCTGTAAAAATAGAAAAGCAAAATAAAAGAAGGCATCAAGCTAGCTCATGGAGAAGTCGGCCAAACAATAATTCCAAGAAGCCATGGCCAAAACAAGAAGTAATTTCTAGACCTCAAGAAGTCAAGAGAAAAGGTAAAGTTGATGAGAAAGAGGGAGGTAAAGCTTTCAATTCTAGACCCTTTAAACCATTTAGTTCCATTCAATGTCACAAATGTCATGGAAGAGGCCATATGATGCATGAATGTCCAAATAGAAGAAATATTCTTTTGACAGAAGATGGAAGATATGAGAGTGAAAAAAGTAAGGAAGAAAAGGGAGGATTAAGTGAAGATGATGTAGAACTCCCTAATGACAGTTTGGTTGGGGTAATTAGGAGGACTATAGATGGAGAATATGAGAGAGAAAAAAAAGGATGAAGAGGAAGGTGTGAGTGAAGATGATGTAGAGTTACCTTTCAATGATGGTTTGGTTGGGGTATTTAGGAGGATTATGACTATTAATTTAGGAATCAATAGTGAAGAACAAAGAGAGAATAGATTTCACACTAGGCATGGAATAAAGGGGAAACCTTGTTCTATGATTATTGATAATGGTAGTTGTGCTCATGTAGTGAGTACACACTTGGTGAACATGTTAGAGCTTGCATGCATGAAACACCTTAAGCCCTATAGACTCCAATGGTTGAATGATAGTGGTGAACTGAAAGTCAACAAACAATGCATGATTTCCTTCAATGTTGGTAAGTATTTGATTTTCTTTGTGATGTGGTTCCTATGCAAGCTTGTCACATCTTGTTAGGTCGCCCGTGGAAATATGATAGGAATGTTTTTCATGATTGAAGAAAGAATAGATATTCTCTTGAGCTTAATGGCAAGAAGTATACTCTTGCCCCTTTAAGTCCTTCTCAAGTGTTTGAGGATCAAAAGAGATTAAGAGAAATAATGGGAAAACAAAGGGGAGGAAAAAAAGTGAG
The DNA here is from genome assembly GCA_026770625.1 of Nicotiana glauca. Classification (NCBI taxonomy): domain Eukaryota; kingdom Viridiplantae; phylum Streptophyta; class Magnoliopsida; order Solanales; family Solanaceae; genus Nicotiana; species Nicotiana glauca. The sequence continues at coordinate 9,228 of MU783503.1, forward strand.
GTTGAGGGAAAAGAAAAGAAAGAAGGCCAAGAGGTAGAAAAAAAAGAGATGGCAGAGAGAGAGAGAGAGAGAGAGAGAGAGAGAGAGAGAGAGAGAGAGAAGGAAGCAACTCGAACAAAGTGGTAAAAGAGGGTTTGAGTGATAAAAAGAAAAGTTTTGGTGAGCGGAAAGAGGCAAATGTCACGACCCAAAATCCATTAAGGGTCATAATGGCACCGGACACCATTGTCAGGCAAGCCAACACTAATTTACTAGTAATTTCTTGTTTTAATATTTTCGAAATCATTTCCTTTATACATTAAACAATAATTAATGAATTTCACTGAATTGATATTGATGTATTTAACCAACTTAATATTAAATAATCTCATAATCATCACAGAACCCGGTATTACAAGTGCATGAGCAATTAATAAGAACTCAAATAAAGTACAATAACTGTCCGAAATACAAATTGGACAAAAGTAAATACAATACGCTGAAAGAGACTATGTTGGTCGCCTCGAGGAATACAGCTCACCTAGTCTCCATATCATCCATGCTTCTACGCCCAGTAGGCCACTAGAAATACATGTGTATGTGCAACAAAAATGCACAACAAGTGTAGCATAAATACGAAAATAACGTATACTCAGTAAGTATCCCGTTTAATCTCGAAGAAGTAGAGACGAGAGCCCAATTCTAACATCCGAAATTCTCTGCCAGGATTGCTTCCAATATATGAACACCGCCGAATTCTCACCATGCACCACATCATTCACAAGACCATAATAACATTCTCTTATCATATTAACCAGCATTCCCCAAATCTAATGCTCACAATGCACCTCATAACCTGTATAAGTCTTGTTCCAACTCTTACAATACCACCATGACGAAAGAGATGTGTATTCATAATCAACTGCCGAGTCAACAAATCATTGAGTCTATACTTCTGACAAGAACATTACCTCGATTGCACTGATCCTAGATCCAATAACCTTGTCTCACCCAGTACGAATTGCTCAGTAAACAAGCCACCCCAAACATGACCAAAAGTCTCATATAATACCACAATGTGCCAATAGGCTACCAACTCAAACGTGATGCGTAAGGAAACAAACTCTGGAAGGGACTACTCAACTCACGCAGCTAATATGAACTTTTCACAGAAAATGGAAAACAAAACACATAGAATAGAATATAAGGGACTGTGATCATCATCACTGTTGCTGCGCGCAACCCGATACAAACTCCATACCCGTGGCGGCGCGCCACCCGATCCACACATAGAACTCACACAAGGATATACATACCGAGCTAAATTTCTCATTATTACTAAATATCGAATATCAGTTGTAAGCATACTAAGGGCATAATATCATCCCTAAAAAGACAGATAGCGCAATACACTACAAAACTCAAGCACAATTGAGGTACGATATATAATATGAATCATAAGAGCCATCTTGTTCACATAACACCGCCGTTATGCAGAACCTTAACACATGAGAAATTTATCAACTCATTTCACAACTCCCACAACACAATATAACATTACATGAAATAGTTGAGGATGGAACAACATCCCACATTCGAATATTCCTCCATGAGGAGTGCTAGCTGAAACGAATACATTTGGCCTGACATAGAACCCATATTCATATTCAAATCCATCCACAGACCTCAAGCCAATTTTGATCGCACCGTACTAGGGAAATAACCTTTCAAGGGTCCATAAATGCCCGTTTTTCCTATAACTCACAAGAACAACCATCATAACCGGAAAAAATCTCCACCGTCCACAACCTATTATCCAAGTGCCCTTCCGGCATGAATCCTCACATTAGCAATATCACCACAATCTTCATACTAGGTTTAAACTTCCAATCGATCAAGTGACTACATGTCACACTCATACAATCTTCCCGTGAGACACGCTCTTATGACCTTTCACACCAGATAACAAGTCTTCACATCTATACCACCGCCGCATTAAAGCTATAAGGCATAACAAGAATCCATTTTCAAGTTGCGAAGCCTCTTTCACAAAACACCAATCTTAGGCGACGCTGAAGACAATACTAGCTTACTCTAAATATTCAAATCTCTTTCCTGTTCCTCCGAGCTTGTGAAACCCTTGCCAACACCGAACCGCAACCTCGGTTCCTCACTTTCAATTTTCATGTCGCTCACTGCACCTAACATGACAGTATGCGACAGTAATAGAATTTCATCCTAACTACTTAACCACTAATAGGGTGTACACTTTGCCATACATAAACCCTTTACTTAACCCATTCCAAGAGAACCGTAGCAACACGCGAGTGAATTTCTATAACCATAGAATATTCAAATCCTCAAGTAGTGGTCTAAACCATCATAACCCTTCCGGGATCCGCCTACACATAACAGGCCATAATACTTGAATACTTCCAACAATATCAATTATGGCGGCCGTCAAGCCTTGCACGTACCGCCATCACTATGCCAATTCAACCACGGGTAACCAATCTATCTTCTTCTAATTCATCCTTAACTTGACTTAGAGATAATAATAGCTCCATTCCTTACATCACCAACCTGAATCCACACTCACCTTGAGTGACCCCATTCCACGAGACCACCCTATCTCCAAACCTATGGATTGTTTCATACACTCCTGGGATACACATTTGCATCTTCAACTGATACACTCATTCTGATATTTCCTTTACAAATCCAAAGCCCTTTTCTTTCCTCCCAATGCTACACTGCAAGTCAAAAACATCATAGAACATTCTGAGCCTCTTATCATAAGCTGCTACAAAAGCTCGATTCTTAACCATATTGCTGGCTTGAATCCTTAGGCACCGCATTTTTAACCTTAGAATTCACTAGGACCGTTGTTGAGAGTCACCCACTCTGGCTTGGTCCCGAATATAATCAACTCCGAGGCTCCGTTGGCACATGAACACCTATCTCGATGAAGCACCCGACCGAATCATTTCCTTGTAAATCACCCCTATACGAAACACAAATCCTGAGTCTTACCAAAGTCTAAACATAAGCTAATCAGGTCAACTATAGCACACCTTTACCAATTAATTTGCTCAAGTTACCACTTATGTTCCTTTCCCTTAATTGAAATAACTTACCAATACGCTGATAATCCGAAACCTCACAAGAAGATAACCATACAACCCAATCGTAGGCGGTGGAATTCTCCCACTTAGCTTGAAGCTACTATTATACAACTCTAAAACCCACCAAGATTCCTTCTTCATTGTTGACATGATCTTACACAACCAACCCATCAAATTCCTCAAAATCCTTCTACTAGCATTTCATGAACACTCTGAATCTCTAGCAACATTCACAAATCTAGCTTCTTACTGGATAGTCAGTAAAATACTTCGCACAAGCTTTGCTAACCATGCGACCACTAACCTGCTCACAGGAGATAACCCATCCTGAGCCCGTGCTCATTCACCAACTGTACTAGTCCATTCACTTCTTATGGACATCCACTAAGTACACGACAATATCTTCCAATACAAAGTCATGTTGTATCCTCCTTCATATTAAGCAACTTCTTTCTGTTGTATCAAATCTCCCGACGTAATAATAGCTAATATTTCAAATTAAGCCCGTAGACCCAATCACCGTCAACTAAAATTCCCAAATCACTCTGAACTTTTCCTCGAGGTATGTAGTTATCCTGCCACTGATCCCATATGCTACACTGCCACTCTTCCACTTTGGCTAAACCCTTCTTCTTTAACAACTACTCGACTTCCACGTCTTATACCTAGCCTTCTAGAAATTTAATCACTGCATGACACTTCCCACATGTCCTTCATCATCCTTTGCTGCTCAACTAATGCCTTAGATAAAAAAATCTAACTCAGTAGCTCTTGAACCATTAGACTGCTACTAACTTTAAACTTTTTCGAAGATAATATCTTCTCGAGCCATCGACATTAGAAACATCAATTCAATCCTAAACCACCGCACCCCGCGATGTCTGACAGTCGCTTCCCCATTGCTATCTCACAATATCCTACCCCGAAGGTGAATTGTAGAAGGTCATAACACCGGCGAACTTAGTACATTCAACAAGTACACGACACCTCATAAAAGATAAAAATTCCACCACACTCGCAAATACCAAGTCTCGTTATTCTATCAATCCAAATCTGAATATTCTTAGCCCGATTGCCTTTACTCCGCTGTGAATAAAATACCAATCTCTAAATCATGTACTGAGAAAACCCCCTTCAAGTCATTCACTACCCCGACACATAGGCAAGTATCCTACCATCACATCAATACTGTGCGACGACCATTCATAAGCATCATGGCAACTTGTGCCTAGTCTCAGAGCTCTCAGAAGTAAAGCTACTGATCTAAAATGACATAATATCCTTACATAGGGAAACGACAATAGCTCAAACAACCACGCCGGGAGAAACATCCCGCACCACATTCGTAGTACCATTACAATTACTCACTCACCGATTCGTAACTAGCGCTTCGCCTCGCATAAGAATGTACGGAAAGGAAATGAAGGCATAAGCTTCAAAGGGAATCAAATTTCATGATGAGGAAATAAAGATGGGAAGTGCTCGTAACAGCCCTGTAGCCTCTCGAAGATAAGTATAGACGTCTCCATACCAATCTGCGAGACTCTACTAGACTTGCTCATGACTCGTGAGACCTAAGGGACCTAGTGCTTTGATACTATGGTGTGACGACCCAAAATCCATTAAGGGTCGAGATGGCGCCAAACACCATTGTCAGGCAAGCCAACACCAATTTACTAGTAATTTCTTGTTTTAATATTTTCGAAATCATTTCCTTTATACATTAAACAATAAGTAATGAATTTCAATGAATAGATGTTGATGTCTTTAACCAACTTAATATTAAATAATCCCAGAACCTGGTGTTACAAGTGTATGAGCAATTATTAAGAGCTCACATAAAGTATAATAATTGTTCGGATTACAAATTGGACAGAAAGTAAATACAATACGCTGAAAGAGACTATACTGACTGCGGGTCGCCTCGAGGAATGTAGCTCACCTAGTCTTTGTATCATCCATGCTGATGCGCCCAGTAAGCCGCTAGAAATAGATGTGCATGTGCAACAAAAATGCACAGCAAGTGTAGCATGAGTATAAAAACAACGTGTACTCGCTAAGTATCCTATCTAATCTCGAAGAAGTAGAGACGAGAGGTCGACTTCGACACTTACTAGGGTCCAATAATGATACACCAATAATATAATAAATCAAGGATTTTTATAACATGGTTGTAACTCAATAGAATGAAGCAAGTATACAATTCTTTCTTTTATGGAAAATTCCCAAATTCCTTATCATTATTTATACACTTATCTCAGTCCAGGGAGAACAAATATCAACTTTTATAAATTCTAAAGCAAATATTACAAGCATGCGTAAATCATGTCGTGGACGTACGACCCGATCCAATAATATTTAAATTGTGCACTGCCAGAGGATCGAATGGCGCGAACCATAGATGCATCTATTACCCCACTCGCGAATCATACATGCAACGCGGTCAAATTTAAATAAACACACCAAACAGTTAATCAAGAAATCATCGGGGAATCAAATATCCAATAAAAGGAAATATCTCTTTTTAAAAGTCAAGAAGTAATGTCTAGTTTTTAGAAAATTCATTTACCCGTTCAATAGTTTTAAGCATTTCAAATTTACAACAAGATTGTAAATATTGCAAGTAAAGCATGATTTTGGGTCCTAGACTGCCCGGACTTAAGCATAATAGTAGCTACGCATGGACTCTCGTCATCTCGTGCGTACGTAAACGCCCACCCTAAAAATAGAAGCACATATACAATTAATTCGCCTATGGGAAAATTCCCTCTTACAAGGTTAGAAAGGAGACTCACCTCACTCCGAAATGCTATAATTGGCATTCTACGCCCTTCCAAAGACTCAAATCGATACAAAATGCTCCAAAACTAGCCAATAATTATGTAAACCCATAAATTCATGTTCAATTACTAATAATAATCCAATTCATAATAATTTCTAACCCCGATCGAAAAGTTGACAAAAACACCCTCAGGCCCACGTGCCCGGATTTTGAAATATTTTGAAGATAAAGTTTGCACATAACCACACGAACTAAAATATATAATTTACTCTCAATTTCATGTCCAAAATAGTGGTCAAAATCCAAGAATACCAATTTTTTAGGTTTTCCATCAAACCCCAAGTTTTCCCCAAATTTTCATGCCCAAATCCATATACAATCATGTATTTAACTCAAAACTAACATAAACCACTTACCTCATTCTTGGTGGTGAAAATGGCACCTCAACGTTGCTCCAAGATCGGCTTCAAGGAAGAAATGGGTTGAAATGAACCCAACCCTCGATTTAAAAGAACCTCACTGCCTCTAGCATTTTCGCACCCGCGGCGCATGTGCCACTTCTGTGATCCCAGGCTCAGGGCCAAAATTTGCTTCTGCGGTCTCCTCAACGCAGATGTGCACCCGCATTTGCGGGTATAGTTCTGCCCCTGCAATCATTGCACTTCTACTCCCAAACCCATATGCGACCCCATGGACGCTTCTGCGGCTCTGCACCTGTGAGGTTTTGGTCGCAGGTGCGGTAACACTATATATCGGCTGCGTTAGTTCTTCCTTAAATTCCAAAATTGATCTGTTAACCATTCAGAATCCACCTGAGGCCTCCGGGACCCCAACCAATAATAATAACCAGCCAAAACATAATGCAGACTTGCTCGAGGCCTCAACAACAACAACGTCGAAGTCACAAATCACACCCCAATTCGAGCTTTATGAACTTTGGAACATTAAACTTCTACATTTGATGTCGAACCCTATCAAATCACGTCTGATTGACCTCAAATTTTGCACCCAAGCCATATTCGATATTACGGACCTACTCCAACTTCCAAAATCGGAACCCGAACCTGATACCAAAAAGTCCATCTCTGGTCAAACTTCTCAAAAGTCCTTCAAATTTCTAAGTTTTACCAAATGACTCCAGAATGACCTACAGACCTCCGAATCCACATCTGATCGCGCTCCTAATACCAGAATCACCATCCGGAGCTATTCCCAGACTTGAAATCTCAAACGGGCATCGATAACACTGAAATGCACTTCAACCCAAACTTATAAAATTCTTCCAAAATATTAACTTCCACAATAGGCGCCGAAACGCTCCCGAGTCCTCCAAAAGTCGATCCAAACCTATGTCCAAGTGCAAAATCATCATACAAACCTGCTGGAACCTCCAAATCCTAGTTTCGAGGTTGTTTACATAAAAATCCAATCCTTGTCAATTCCTCCAACTTAAAGCTTCCGAAGTGAGAATTTTTCTTCCAAATCAACTCTGAACTTCGCAATTCCGACCGTGCGTACAAGTCATAATACCTGAAGTGAAGCTACTCATGGCCTCAAACTGCTGAACGGTGCACTAGAGCTCAAAACGACCGATCGGGTTGTTATAGCAAAGGAAAAGAAAAAGGAGAGTTTTTACATAAAAGACAATGACTGTTTGAACGCAAGAAAAGAAGGGCTGCCCATTATACTACTTACTTGTAAAAAGAAGTTTTGATTAATTCTGAGTTACTAACTTCTTCTTTGCCAAGTAGTGTTTCTTCTCTTTTGCAGGATTTTGATGATATCTTCCATGAGGGTATCCATAAGGGTCTACCACCTTTGCGTGGCATTGAGAACCAAATTGACTTTGTGCCTAGAGCACAAATTCCAAATAGTCCTACTTATAGGATTAACCCAGAAGAGACAAAAGAGCTTCAAAGGCAAGTTGAGGAGTTGCTTGAGAAAGGTTTTGTTAGAGAGATCATGAGCCCTTGCTCCATTCCCGTCCTATTGGTACCTAAAAGGGATAGAAATTGGGGGATGTGCATGGATTGTAGAGCAATCAACAAGATAACGGTAAAGTATCATCATCCTATTCCTTGTCTTGATGATATGTTGGATCAATTGCATGAATCCAAAATCTTTTCTAAATTGATCTAAAAAGTGGTTACCATCAGATTCGAATGAATCTTGGAGATGAATGAAAACTACTTTTAAGACCAAATATGGGCTTTATGAGTGGTTACTTATGCTTTTTGGCTTGACTAATGCACCTAGCACTTTCATGAGATTGATGAATCATATTTTTAAGTATTTTCATGGGAAAGTTTTGGTGGTTTATTTTGATGATATCTTGATTTATTCAAAAAATTTAGATGAGCATGTGGAACACTTAAAACAAGTTTTCGAAGTTCTTAGAAAGCAAAGCTTATTTGCTAATCTTAAGAAGTGTACTTTTTGTGTGGATCGTGTGGTATTATTGGGTTTTGTGGTTAGTTCTAAGGGATTTGAAGTTGATGAAGAGAAAATCATGGCAATCAAGGAGTGGCCTAAACCTAATAGTGTAACTGAAGTTAGGAGTTTTCATGGGCTTGCTAGTTTTTATAGGAAATTCGTTATAGATTTTAGCACCATCGTTGCTCCTTTAACTAAAGTTGTTAAGAAGGATAAGGTTTTTTTTATGGGGAAAAGAACAAGATGATGCTTTTAACTTGTTGAAAGAAAAATTGTGTTCTGCTCCTCTTTTGCAATTACCCGATTTTTCTAAATCTTATGAGGTTGAATGTGATGCCTCTAGAAAAGGAATATGTGTTGTTGATGCAGGGCTTGAAGCCCATTGCATAATTTAGTGAAAAGTTGAGTGGAGCTACACTGAACTACTCAACTTATTACAAATAGCTATGCGCTTTGTTAAGGGCTTAGCTACATGGCAACATTATTTGTGGCCAAGAGAGTTTTTGGTTAATACTGATCATGAATCCTTGAGATATTTGAAAATCCAAGGTAAGCTTAATCGTCGTCATACAAAATGGATTGAAACTTTCCCCCATGTGATTTCTTACAAGCAAGGAAAAGATATTGTGGTTGCTGATGCATTTTTGAAGAAGGTATGTCTTGGTTTCTTCTCTTGCTTCTAAATTGATGGGTTTTGATCAAATCAAGGAACTTTATTCTAATGATTCTGATTTTGGCAAGGCTTTTACAGAATGTAAGTTGGGTCCTTATGAGAGGTTCAATCTTCAAGATGGGTTCCTTTTTAAGGAAAATAAATTATGTATTCCTAATTGTTCTTTGCGTGAATTGTTTGTTAGGGAAGCACATTGTGGTGGACTCGTAGGCCACTTTGGAGTGCCCAAAACTTTGGATATGCTTGCTGAATATTTTTTTTGGCATGGCATGCAAAAGGTTGTTGAAAAAGTGTGCTCTCAATGTCTTGAATGTAAACAAGACAAATCAAAAGTGTTACCACATGGTCTTTATACTCATTTACCTATCCCTACTTCTCCTTGGATTGGCATTTCTATGAATTTTGTGTTAGGACTTACTAGAACTAAGTATGGTAAGGATAGTATATTTGTGGTGGCAGATAGATTTTCAAAAATGGATCGTTTTATTCCATGCTTGAAGACTAATGATGCATTACATGTGGCTGATTTATTTGTGAAGGAAGTGGTTAAATTACATGGCACACCAAAAACTATCGTTAGTGATAGGGATTCTAAATTTTAAACCACTTTTGGAGAGTTCTTTAGGGTTGGGAACTAAATTTCTATTTTCTACATCTTGTCATCCGCAAACTGATAGGCAAACTGAAGTAGTTAATAGGACCTTAAGGAATATTGTAATGACCCGACTAGTCGTTTTGAGTATCTGCACTTCTCTCAGTGATTTAGAGCCAAACTATGTGTTTCGAAGCCTTTAAAGCCTCATTCTAGCCTTCCTTTATTTGTGTGGGCAGACCAAGTATTGACACAAGAGGCTTATATGCAAAAAAAATGATAAAAATAAGAATTTCTGCCTAAAAAGTTAATTTTAGTTGATTTCAGTCCATGTTTTGAGTAAATGGACCCGGACCCATATTTTGACGGTCCCGGTGGGTCCATATTGAAATATAGGATCTGAGCATATGCCCAGAATCGAATTCCAAGGTCCTAGCTTGAGTTATGAATTTTTATTCAAAATTAAAAGTCTGAAAAATCTAATATTTTTAAGAACTGATTGAATGTTTGGCATTGTTGATACCGGATCGATTTGACATGATTCACTTATCTATGAAATTTGGTGGGAAGCGGAGTCGATTTGACATGATTCGGACGTTCGGTGGTAAAAATAGACATTTCAAAGCTTTCTTGAAAATTTCATTTAATTTGATGTCCAATTCGTAGTTGTAGGTGTTATTTTCGCAATTTAATCACGCAAGCTTGTTCGTATGATATCTTTAGACTGGTGTGCACTTTTGATTTGGAGTCCCGATGGGCTTGGGTGTATTTTTGGATCATTGGTTGAGAGACTAGTAAAGTTAGGAAACTTGGGAGTTTGACCATGGTTAATATCGGGTTAAGACGACCTCCTTTCAGTGTTTTGAGTGCGCGAGCAAGTCTGTAGCGTATTTTATGATTATAATTCATACATGGGTTGTGTCCGGGAGGTTTCGGATGAGTTTTGGGGTGGTCTCGGATCATTTCGGAGAAGTTTGAATTTTGTTGGTATCTGGTGCGACACTGTTCATTTGCAATTGCGAGTCATTTATGGAAATTGCGAAAATATTATTCATCCGCAATTGCCAACCATTTAAGGCAATTGCGAAAACACTGTTCATTGGGAAATGCAAAGTTTTGTTCGCAAATGCGACATCTGCAGCTTGTTAAGTGCTGAGAATTCTGAGTTTTTACTTTATTTTTTATATTTTTGAACCCTAGCTTCGAGGTGGGATGATTTTGAGAGGGGATTTTCATGCCAAATCATTGGGTAAGTATCTTTAGTCAATTTCCAACTATATTTCATGTTTTTATAGAAGATTTAACATCAAATCCATGGGGAACTATGGAAAATTTTGGGGATTCTGTCAAAGTTTTGAAAAATAAAAATTTGAGATTTAACATCCTTTGGACCCGGGTGTGCTCGGGGTTTGATTTTTGTTGACTTTTTGGAAATTGAATAAAAATCATAGCTTTATTAATTGAAATTATTTTTTTCTTGTATTGTGTGGTGTATTCAAGTCGTCATTGGCTAGAATGAATCGAGCGGAGAAGAATTCGTAGAGTAAAAGGCTAAGTTGAGTGTTGATTTAGCCGGATTGAGGTAAGTATTTTTCCTAGCTTTGTTGAGGGAATTTTTCCTCCTATTTGTCATTGTTTGTTACATGCGGGGGTGATACATATGTGAGGTGACAAACGTATATGTATGTGCCAGGGTTAACCATGCTTGGAGGGGTGGATTGTGTTATATTTGAGTTTGTAAAATTTTGTGACATTGTCACTGTGAGCACGTGATTTTTACCCCAAGTAAAAGAATTCCAAAATCAAAATAAAATAACTTTTGTTTGCAATTG
>MU783507.1:4308-36087 GCA_026770625.1 Nicotiana glauca
GTGTGAGGGGGTTAAAATTCCTTAAGGACACACAAGCAAATTGTGGACTCGGAAATTTCTCATTCTTCTACCTTTCTTTATTTTCTAACAGTTTATTTTTAACACAGTGACGCTCTGGCCTGGATCTGTGATGCGATCAATTTATTTCTGCGACTAGCTGCAAATACACATTCATACAGTATTTTCTTTCTTTGACCCTATATATTGTTGCAATAATTCATCTCATTCATTTAGATTAGTTTATTTCTTCTTTATAAATTAATACTCTAGTTAAGACTTGAGACGGAATCCATGAGTTCAGAGTGATTGTAGTGCATGACTGATCATGACTTGAGATTCAAATTATAATTTCTTTCATCATTGAGCTGTCCCTTTAGAACATTATTACTAGATTATTTTAACAGGGTTCAAACCCTTAACATTATTACTTTGTTGGCTAATTATGGGACTATATGTTTATAACTTAATCTTTGTAATATCTGTGATGTCTGCTATTCATGTCCGATAGAGGCGAATATAGTGTATTGGTATCGGGTTCATTTGAACTCAGTATTCTCAATGCGTTGTGTATATTTATGTGTCAAAATTCATTAACAATGCTACAAATACTAGATATGATCCCGTAATGTAAAAAATAAATTAAGTTCATTATCAAAAACCTTAAAGTTAAATCCATAAAATTTAAATTCTCAATCTGCCTACCTATACGAAAGAAGTCAAACAACAGAATCTCCCCTTAACGCTGCTTGATTTGGCTTTGGCAGCAAGATGTTTTTTTTTTTTTTTTGGTTGTTGTTGGTAAATTTTAACTCATACAGTTTACATATGCCCATAGTATAATTTTTACTATATTCATTTGTTGTAACGATCAAGTATAAAATTGATCTAAAAATATACAAGAAAATTACATTATCAACATATAAAATTTATACTCTTTTCGTTATTTTATTATTTTCCATCACTTCTCGTTATAATCCGTGCTCGTTCCGAGAAGATATCATACGTAGGTGGCGTATCTACCAAAGTGTCAAAGTTTTTAAAACGCCAATCTCCGTCTTTATCATCTCTAAATAATTAAAGTCATCTTACTACAGACATTTATACCTTAATTTAAGAGAAAAAGAAGTTGTAGTAATTGTTTGTAAATGAAATTATATTGATAGTAACAATGGAATCAATATTATTATGATTTCACACCATAGCTTATCAAACTCATAGAGGGGTAAAATTGTGATACAACCCCTACATTGGCTGACAAGTATAAAGTAATACTAATTCTAAAACTAAAAAAGTAGATGCCGAATTTTGAACCACCCACTAATCAGAGAGCAGTTCTTGAATATTAATCTCAACTAATTCTATTATTCACAAAATGAAAAATGAAACATTTTGCTACTCAGGTATTGCAGTTAGCCTCGCCGTAAACTTTCCTCTCCTCCCACTACCACCACTACTCGCTCTTCTCAAATCCGCCGCATCAGAACCATTATTATTATCTCCACCTTTACACTTTTCCGATAAGAAATCTGAAGCTTTACGCCGACAACCGTATTTTTCACCGCCACAATTATTCAATGCAGAGCTAGCCTTAACGGCTAATGCAGCCATTTCCTCAGCCTGAAGCCTACGTTTCAGATTGCTCAAAGGCAACGCAAAGTAAAGTTGACCCGGTTGAAGCTCCTCATCGGCACTTATGGCTGAAACCACGTCACCAAATTCCATTTCGTCGGAGTTACATATGAATATGGTGGGATCTCTTTGTAATAAGTAAGAAGCTTTAACTGGGTAAGGAAACTCTTGTAATCTTCCGTCTTGTAATATCAATTTTGCTGTAGCAACAGATGTAGATTCACATGAACTACAAATACCCATTTTGCTAATTAAGCACTAGATCCGATTCAGACTCAGTGAGCCGAGTCAGTTGGTGTTCGTAAAATTAGATGGAAGCATGTGTATGAATGGAGAAATGAATACAAGAAACAAGAAAGGGAGGTATAAATAGGGGGTGAAATTTGTATCGAATGCTGAACCAGGAAACCACGTCAACATTAATCATTGAATAATTAAAGGAATTTGGCTTAAGGGAAATAAGGGGTCCACTGCATTGCCAACCAATAAACTTATGGTGACAGGTTGTATATGGAGAGTACTGCATCCATTTACCCAATATTTTTCTTGAAATTACGAAACGAGGGACTCGATTTTGAACTCCTGTCATTTCCTTTCTGATGACGTATCTACGCAAAAGAATCTAAAGCAAGCCATTTCCGTTCTTGAAATTTTCAATTTTGACAGTTAAACATTTTAATTAATATATCAGGTAAATGACATAATGATATAAAATATCTTATGCTAACAATGTATACTCATAAATTTAAACATCAAAACTGTATCTTACATATTACGAAGGCTTAACACCTAAAAACATATCTCAAAAACGGAATTGTAACATTTTTTTAGGAGGGAGTAAATTAAGATTCAATAGTTGAAACACTGCTGAAAAAACAGGGCTATATAAATTTCAGGCCATTTCTCAGCCTTCTTCCTCCGTTACGACACCGCTTGTGCACTCTTCGCGCTGCTTATAAAACTTCACTTGGCGCTTGCTTTTGGCTAATTTCTGTCTATTAACAATGGGATGGGTATTGTATGGGTCTAAATATGACCACCCACGGTCTATAACTAGGACGACAGGCAACCGCAAACCCACGAGTCGGTATGAGGGAACGTCCAAAAGGTCAAAGAGGGGATATCCGTGCATTGTCGTTTAGTTTTATCGTAGTGAACACCCCTTAATTTGTCATCCCGACGAATTAGAGAAATCCCCTAGTATTAAAGGGGATTTTAAGGCTTGTAAGAGGCAGATAAAAGAATATACAAAACTACTTTCTCTCTTCTTTTAGAATCTCTTTCTCTCTGTCTCCGAATATATCTCTATCATCTCTTTGTTAAAATGATCCAAGAGTTTATTATCTTCGACTACGATTTACCCCTTTCATCTTTGATTGATTTGCTTAAATAGAACTAAAAATCTTTTTAACCAAACAATTTGCGCCGTCTGTGGGGATTTCCATAGCCGAAATCATAGTTCTCATCTAGGATATCAAAAGCAACGATCACTGCTCTTCATAACCCATAATAACCAACAATGGCGGAAAAAGAAGCAAGGTTGAAGATGATAGCAGATGTCTCAAACAACCTCTTAGGCTCCCTCGACAAAGCCAGTAGGGAAGATACAGAGAATACAACACCAAGCGGTACACACCAGAGGCAGTTCTCACCCTTCCCACACGGGGATCTGACGGTCTTGCGTGAAAAAGAGCTTCCACGTCCACGGCGAGAGAAAACCGCCAGCGATCAAAAAGCTACTAGAGTAGTGGTTGACAAGTGCCCTGAGCAATATGCTCGAAAAGCCCCCTCAAAGAAATGTCGAAGACTTGCCGACTGCAGAAATCGCAGTTACCACCGGCGAGCTAGGTGCTGCGCGAACGAAACACCTGCACGATCATCGAGGCAAGCGACGGTGTACTCACAACCATTTTAAAGAAAACGGAAGAAATGGAAAACGAAAACAAAATACTTCGCGATCAAATGAAAGAGCACTAGGAAGGGGTTGACAAAATACCTGGCGCCCCTAAGCTACTACCAAAACGTGATGTGGGAAGATTCGTCGAACAACCATATAGCGAAGAAGCTGCTCCTCACCCCATCCCGAAAACCTTCAAAATGCCACCATACTTGAGAATATATGACGGGACCACAGATCTAGAAGATCATCTAATCCACTATGTTACCGCGGTAAAGGGCAATGACCTGTCAAAAGAACAAGTGCCATTTGTGCTGCTGAAAAAGTTCGATGAGACTTTGACAGGAGGAGCATTGACATGGTACTCCCAGCTACCAGCTCGATCGATATCAACGTTCGAGGAGATGGCGGACAAATTTACTACCGCCCATGCAGGAGCTAACAAGGCCGAAGTTAGGGTCAATGACATCTTCGCCATCAGGCAAACAGCAGGCGAGGGACTTAGAGACTTCCTGGCCCGATTCAACAGAGTAAGAATGGGACTGCCAAATGTGTCGGAAAGAATGTCAGTCGCGGCCTTCCAAAATGGGTTAAATAGGAATGGATCAAAAGCAACCAAAAAATTGCTCAACAGACTCATGAAGTACCCCCCCACCACGTGGGAAGAAATTCATAAAGCCTATTGCGCTGAGGTAAGGGCAGATGAAGATGATCTTAACGGGCCAACTCAGCGATTAACGTCGGTCCAAACCGAGGCAAGAAGGGACAGACGCAATAATGGGCGAAGAGATCAGCCCCCGCATTTCAATCGAGAAAGTATCAGCCTTATGTCAGAACATCTAACCCGCCTCCTCTAAGACATGCATATGCCGTGCTACGACATACCGAACCCCTTCAAAACGAAAGAGGTATGCCTCGACTATTATCTTCTCATAACTTTTGTGTTTTCCCTTCGGAGATAGTGTACGCACTAGAGAAGCTAGGCACGAAGGTATAATGGCCACCAAAAATGAAATTAGATCCAAGTGCAAGAAGGTCAAACGTCCTCTGCGAATTCCATCAGGAAAGAGGACACAAGACCAAGGATTGCATAGGCCTGTAACAAGAGGTGGTCAGAATGTTGAACCAGGGGTACCTAAAAGAGCTACTCAGCTATAAAGGAAGGGTCAACTTCGCCAGAGGACGCGACCCCTATAAGGACCTCCAAAACCAGCATCGCCGGCACGCACCATACAGATGATCATTGGCGGCAGCAATGATTCGGTGATCAACCATGTGAAATTCACCACCACACACAAACTCAAACGAATGGTTGCTCACGGACGGTATGACGACTTCGAAGACAATATCATCTTTGAAAAGTTAGATGTCGACGGTTTGTCTTTCTCCCATTATGATGCTTTAGTTATAACTTTACGCATTGCTGATACAGATGAAAAAAGTATCATTGTAGATTACAGAAGCAGCGTGTGTATTATCCACTTGAGAGTCCTTGTTCAAAGGAGGCTTGGGGATAGAATAATACCGTGTTGCATAACACTAACGGGTTTTAACAATGCAGTAGAGCGGACGTTCGGGGAAGTAGTGCTGCATGTCTTGGCGGGGGAGTCACATTGGAAATCACATTCCACGTCATGAACCAAGAAACAGCCTATAATGCCATCAAAGGATGCCCATGGATACACGCCATGCGAGTCGTCCCCTCAAGCTTTTATCAAGTGATCAAATTTCCCACACCATGGGGAGTATTCAGCAATTGAGGCGAACCGTGTACCACCCAAGAATGCTATCGGATTGCCCAAGATTGCACGCACACCAAACATCTGAAAGGAGCAAGCGCGGAGGCACAACAATCAGCCATGTTGGGAACTAAACTCGACCCACCAACAGAAGTCATCAGAGACCCGGACATCATAAAAGCCTGCAAGGCAACTATAGAAAACCTCGACCCGATCCAGCTGGATGACGCCGACAACACAAGAAAGGATTACATGGGGCACAACCTCCCGGAACCAGGTAAACATCATGAATTCTTAACTAACAAAACCGACTTATTTGCCTTTTCCCACTCAGATATGTCGGGGATCCCAAGGGACATCGTCACACATAGGTGGAATGTCGACCCTCTTTACTCGCTAGTAGGCAGGCGAGGAGAAAATTCAATGCCACAATCAATGAGGCAGTCAGCGAAGAAGTGGACAAATTGCTCACCAACGACTCCATCAGAGAATCAAAGTACCCCCAATAGATTGCCAGCGTGGTCATGGTAAAAAAGAAGAACGGGAAGTGGCGAATGTGTGTGGACTTCACCAATTTAAATAAGGCATGCACGAAAGATTCCTTCCCGTTACCCCATATCGACCAACTGATCGATGAAACAGCAGGACATGAACTGCTGAGCTTTTTGGATGCCTACTCCGGTTACAACCAAATCCTAATTGCCGAAGAAGACCAGGAAAAGACAACTTTTATCACTCACCAAGGGACCCACTACTATAAAGTGATGCCGTTCGGACTCAAGAACGCAGGGGCCACTTATCAGAGATTGGTCACTAAGATGTTCAAAGAACAGCTCGGCAAAACAATGGAGGTGTATATCGACGAAATGCTGGTAAAATCAGCAAAGAAGGAGGATCACATTAATCACTTGAAAGAAGCTTTCGAGATATTGAGACAGTATAGGATGAAGTTGAATCCGGAAAAATGCACCTTCGGTATGGGCTTGGGGAAATTCCTGGGCTTTCTCGTATCACAATGAGGGATCGAAGTCAAACCTGATCAAATCGAGGCCATCGATGCAATACCTGAGGTACTAACCAGCAAGAAACAGGTGTAGAAGCTAACAGGGCGAATAGCCGCCTTGTAGAGATTCATTTCACGGTCCTCAGACAGATGTCACAAGTTCTTCAATGTATAAAGAAAGGATCACGGGCTACAATGGATTGAGGAATACATTGACGCCCATAAAAAGCTAAAAGCATACCTATCTTCACCACCACTACTCGTCAAAGCGAACCCAGGCGAATGTTTGATCGTGTATTTGGTAGTATCCGATGTCGCTGTCAGTGCGGTATTGGTTCGCAAAACACAAAGGTACACAATTCCCTATTTACTATATCAGCAAAACCTTAATAGATGCCGAGACAAGGTAACCTCACCTTGAAAAACTAGCTCTGGCACTAGTCATAGCTTCACGCAAGCTTAGACCTTATTTCCAATGCCACCCCATAAAGGTAATAACAACTTTCCCCCTAAAGGGTGTCCTGCATAATCCTGAGCTCTCAGGCAGACTCGCCAAATGGGCAATAGAACTCAGCGAGCACGACATAACTTACCAACCGCGAACTGCCATCAAGTCGCAAGTACTCGCTGATTTTGTCGCCGACTTCAGCGTAGAGATATTGCTAGAGGCAGAACAAGAAGCGCTCCGCGCTTCTGCATGTACCGACCTCTAGAGCCTCTACACTGACGGCGCTTCAAATGCCTCGGGATCGGGACTCGTCCTCGAAGTCCTACGGGCGAAGTAATTTTCTAGTCCATACGATGCCCCGAGATGACTAACAACGAGACCGAGTATGAAGCTGTGATTGCAGGTTTGAAGTTAGCCCTCAAATACGGCGCCTGACAGCTCATCCTGCACTGCAACTCTCAACGCGTCGTAAATCAAGTCATCGGGACTTTCCAAGTCAAAGAACAAAGACTGCAGAAATATCAGTCGGAAATCCATAAGTTACTACCGGAGTTCGATGTATGCCACCTCGATCAGATCCCTAGAGCACAAAACATTGAAGCAGATGGCCTCGCCAAATTGGTTGTGGCCACCAAGAATATAACCAAGGAGAATGTGGTCACCCTCCTTCACTCATCTATAGAGCAGGTTGAGGTACTCTCCCAGAATCTAACTTGGGGCTGGCGTAATCGCCTTGTGTCATACTTACAGGACGGAATACACCCGCAAGACAAAAAGGAAGCCAAAAAACTTCGAACACAGGCGGCTCGATACAGCCTGGTAAATTATGACCTCTATAAGAGGACATTCGGTGGCCCCTTAGCCAAATGTTTCGGACCACACCAAAGAAGGCAAGTGCTAGAGGAAGTACACGAGGGTCATTGCGGCGCACATACTGGGAATCTCGCCCTCGTTCGATGTCTCATTTGCGTCGGCTATTACTGGCCTACTATGGAAAAAAAAAGAGCCGATTATGTCCAGAGATATGAGCAATGCCAAAAGCACGCCCCTATGATACATTAAGCAGGAGAACTGCTCCATTCGGTCACCTCGCCATGGCCTTTCATAAAGTAAGGGATGGATATAGTCGGCCCTTTGCCAGCCGGACGAGGAAAGGTACATTTTCTTTTGGTTTTAACTGAATATTTCTCTAAATGGGTGGAAGCAGGTGCCTACGCTCAAATACGCGAATAGGATGCTGTAGCCTTTATATGGAAAAATATTATATGCTGCTTCGGTATTCCCAGAGAAATCAGTTGCGATAATAGACCCCAGTTTGTCGGAAAGAAAACGACTGAGTTCTTCAAAAATTGGCACATCAAGCGGATACTCTCCACGCCATACCATCCCGCTGCCAATGGCCAAGCCGAGTACTCCAACAAAGTGATATTAAACATACTGAAAAAGAAGCTCGAAGAAGATAAAGGGCTATGGACCGAACTGCTACCTGAAGTATTATGGGCATATCGAACAATGCCAAAGTCTAGCACGGGAGAAACGTCGTACTCACTGGTCTACGGGACTGACGCAGTCGTACCCGTCGAGGTCGAGGAACCCAACCTAAGATACTTCCATATAAGCGGAGCAGATAACAATGAAAGTAGTTTTTAAGACCTAGATAAAGTTGAAGAACGGAGAGACATGACCCACATAAGGATGATAGCCCAGAAGCAACAAGTAGATAAATACTACAACAAAAAAGCCAAGGTAAGATCACTCAAAGTCGGCGACTACGTTCTCAAGGCCAAAACATTGGCGTCAAAGACCCGAATGAGGGAAAATTAGGAACCAGCTGGGACGGACCGTATAAAATCATAGCAGCAGCAAACAAAGGAGCATTCCAACTGGAAACAATGGAGGGCAAATTTCTCCTAAATAACTAGAACATCGCCCATCTCAAGTACTTCCACTTCTGAAAGGCATCACCTAAGTCGCATTCTTTTTCCTCACACGAGTTTTGTCCCAATCGATTTTTCTCGGGGAGGTTTTTACCGAGGCGGCGAGGGGGATACCCCATGGATCGGTGCGTTGTTCACCACTGCGTCCCATCGGCACGATCTCCAGGCTAAAGTGATAAAGGGACTACACAAGTCAATCTCTATTGTATGAACAGATATTTCCATTGTATAAACAAGAATTCTCCAGTATATAAACAGAAATCTCCATTATATGAAACACAAACAACCAAATGGCCAAGGCCATCGACACGACCTCGACCGAACCACGAGGGATACTACTTCGACCACGGTAGAAGAAACATCTAAATGGCCAAGGCCATGGACATTAGTTCGACCTCGATCGAACCACGATGGAAACTACTTCGACCACGGTCGAAGCAATATCCAAATGGCCAAGGCCATCGACATTAGTTTGACCTCGATCAAACCACGACAGATACTACTTCGACCACGATTGAAGCAATATCCCAATAGCCAAGGACATCGACATTAGTTCGACTTCGATTGAACCACGACGGATACTACTTCGACCACGATCGAAGCAAGATCCCAATGGCCAAGTCCATTGGTATTTGTTTGACTTTGATCGAACCACGACTGATACTACTTCGACCACGATCGAAGCAATATCAAAATGGCCAAGGCCATCGATATTAGTTCGACTTCGATCGACCTACGACGGATATTACTTCGACCACGATCGAAGCAATATCCAAATGGCCAAGGCCATCGACATTAGTTCGACCTCAACCGAACTACAACGGATAATACTTCGACCACGGTTGAAGCAACATCCAAATGGCCAAGGCCATCGACATTAGTTCGACCTCGACCTAACCACGACGGATACTACTTTGACCACGATCGAAGAAATATCCAAATGGCCAAGGCCATCGACATTAGTTTGACCTCGATCGAACCACGACAGATACTACTGCAACCACGATCGAAGCAACATCCCAATGGCCAAGGCCATCGATATTAGTTCGAGTTCGATCGAACCACGACGAATATTACTTAGACCACGGTCAAAGAAACATCCAAATGGCCAAGGCCATCTTCATTAGTTTGACCTCGACCGAACCACGGCGGATACTACTTCAACCACGGTCAAACCAACATCCAAATGGCCAAGGCCATCGACATTAGTTTGATCTCGATCGAACCATGACGGATACTACTTCGACCATGAACAAAGCAATATCCTAGTGGCCAAGGCCATCGATATTAGTTCGACTTCGATCGAACCACGACGGATACTAATTCAACCACGATCGAAGCAACATCCCAATGGCCAACGCCATCGACATTAGTTCGACCCCGGTCGAACCACGATGAAACGTATTTTTAATAGTCAAAACAACCCTACGGAAACTAAGTATCATGCAACAAACCAAAAAGAGAAAACGGCGAATAAACAAAGCGACAAAAGTGAAGTTTATATTACAACAAAAATATTATTTACTTTCATCCCTGCGGACAAGCCCTAGCACAACCCACGCCCTAAAATTCTTAAATAAAATGTACAAAAACTACTGGTCAGCTCCAGTAAGGTAGGCGTCTTCATACCATGAGTCTGAATCAAAATGATTCACGTCGTCAGAGGAGACACCCTCACCATCAGGAGTGTCAGGGTCATACCCGCACGACTCACGAGCTGTACGTGCTTTATCATGCACCATCTGAACCTCCGCCTTTGTCACCCGGCCCTCGGCATGAAAGCTCTATATACATCAAGTTGAGCCTCTGCATAAACCCACATGTCATAGAAGCAATGAGGCGAGCCCTGACTAGCTGGAGGACGAGCTGTAGAGGGCGTATAACGATGGTCTGTTTCCTCTGCCCTCGGCGAAGCCACTTGCCTTTGCAATGTGGACAACTCTGTCCCTAACTCCCCAATACGCGTTTAGAGTTCCCCAACTCGAAGAGCGGAGGCCTCTCTTTCCTGGGTCAGTTCCGATCTGGATACACGGAGGGCATCCTCCAATGAGACCATCTCGGAGATGGCAACGGCTAACTTATTAGCATTAGCATTTAACTCGCCCTTGAGTCCGTCGATATCCATTGTCTTGGAGTTCAACTCGGCGTTCAAGCCGAACACCTTCAGCTGCAAGTCGGCATTCTCCGCCCTCACCCCTTGACTAAGTTCAAGTTCATCCTCCCTCGCCATTAGCAGGACCTCCAGCTCACTGTTATGGGCAATAACCCTTACGAGCTCTGCGTCTTTCTCCTCTAGCTCTGCCACCCTACGCTCCAACTGGGCCTCCCACTGCTTAAGCCTCTCGCAGAACACTTGGAACTCAAGATCCTGATAGAAGATGTCGGCCATTGCTTGCTGCTCATTACGGTACTGTTGATATTTTGTCTACATCTTCTTATAGAGGTCTGTCCTCTTTTGTTGACGACGATCCCTTTCCACCTCCAGGACGAGGGTCTAAAAAAACAAAAAGGGAGCAAAGTTAAATACCATTTCCATACCAATCCCACAACACAAATAAAAGTAAAAGGAATCTACCTATAAGGCCATGCCGGGGACCTTCCGAGATAACTCCGTATCATTCATCGCCTAGAGCATCTCGTTATCAGGAGCGGCATATAAAAAGGCGAGGGACGAATTAACTTGCTCGCTATTTAGCAGCAAGTTGTAACCCTTCGGAATTATCACATGATGGCCAGACCCATCCGTCCTCACCTCCATGTGGGTGTGGAAACTCAAAACTCATTAATGTCCTTAGGGACGATGTCGGAACCTGACATATCCGCTTCCATATGAGACCCCCCCGACCTTGGAGAATGCACCCCCTTCGCCGGAACGTGCTGAATTAGACCCAGGGATGACTCTCTCCTCATGGGCTGATCTCTCCGACAAAATGGCGTCAGCCATAAACACGGGCATCGGGGCCGTCCGAGACGCTCTACTCCCATTAGCTTCAGTGGCCACCCCCTTTCCCAGCTCTAATCTTCTCATTTTTCTCTCTAACGGCTCATCGCCATTAGGAGATTCGTCGGCAGGATGAAGGGCCGGCACCGACGAGACAGTATCTCTCGTTGCTGCTGAAGAAGTACAGGACGACCCTCCCGGATAGATGCACACAAAACGTCTTGAGTATCTATGGCAGGAGGAGGTCGTCTAAAAGCGGGGACTGGCTCCCTTTTCCTAGAAGCTCCCGACCTGTCATCATAAAAAAAACATTATTATTATTATAAGGTTATGCAGGGTCACACGACTGCCAACACTGTAAATCATAAGTCTACCTAAGGAATTCCTAGGGCCATAATGTTGTACGAAGGCAGTCCAAGTTCGAATCTCCTCTGCATGGGGCAGCAGGCCAGCGACCCAGTTCCTAAGGCCGATAACGGGCTGGGGTGGGCGTGCCATAGCTGTAAAATAAGTAGTCAGAAGCAATATTTGCGGAAGACGAAGAGTCTAATGAACCACATCACTTACGATTTTTATTCCACTTCTCTGGAACCCGGCCGGGTTAGAAACCATGTGCTCAGTCTTGATGAAGAAATATTTGTGCCAATACTTACGGCTCAGCCGATCGTCTATCCCAACCACCAACCCCTTTGTTCCGTGAAGCAGTAGGTGCACCATGGTGGCCCTATGGAAACCAGGTGAAAATAAATGCTAGAGGTGGTGCACGGAGACGTCTCCCCCGGCTAATTCCGCATACTTAGCCAGCAGAAGAAGCACCTTGAGCGTGTATGGCATGAGTTGAGCCGGGCAAATGTGATAGAATTTTCAGAACTCATCCGCCAAAGGAAAAACAGGAAGGGTGTAACCATTCATAAAAGGGTACTCATAGAAAGCACAATACCCTGGTCTATGAACGTCAACATAATCCCCCTCCACCAGATCCATATCCATCTGAGCAGGGATACCATATTTTATGTGAAGAGCATCGAGATAAGTTTGATCTGTATCCGAGAGAAAAGGACTCAGAGTGGGATGTGGGTTCTTTCTGAAGTCACTCCGAGATGAGGGATGCCTCGATAGTAACGCCTCCACTATAAGAGGACTGTCATCTTCCTCCACCTCCACCTCCACCTCTCCGCTATCGGAGAAAGGTACTGCATTCACCAGGACGATTTAAGAAACCTCCTCATTAGGGCGACAAGACTTCGGTATGATTTTGTTTCAAGAAAGCAAGCCACACCAATGGAGAGAAAGAGAAGAAGACTTCTGATCGGGAATGAGAATGAGAAAATGCAAAAATGGAAGAAGAAGAAGAAGAAGAAGAAGAAGACTAAAGAACTTTCAGGAATAGCTAAAGTTTTTGATGAAATTGAACCTCTCACCTATTTATAGGGTTGGATGGCTCCCGAATCTGTAATGACCCGACCGGTCATTTTGAGTTCTAGTGCTCTGTTCAGCAGTCGGAGGCCATGAACAACTTCATTTCAGGTATTATGACTTGGGCGCATGGTCGGAATTGAATTTCGGGAAGTACAGAGTTGATTTGGAAAGAGAATTCTTATTTCGGAAGCTTAAAGTTGAAAGAATAATCTAGGATTGGAATTTTGAGTAAACGACCTCGAAATTAGGATCTGAAGGTTCCAGCAAGTTTGTATGATGATTCCAGACTTGGGCGTATGCCCGATTCGGGTTTTGGACAACCCGAGAGTGTTTTGGCGCCTATTGTGGAAGTTAGCATTTTAGAAGAAATTTTATAAGTTTGGCTTGAATTGCATTTCAGTGTTATCGATGTTGGGGGCATGATCGGAAGTGAATTCAGAGGTCCGTAGGTCATTTTGAAATCATTTGGCTAAAGATAGAAAATTGAAGGTTTTGAGAAGTTTGATCGGAAGTGGACTTTTTGATATCGGGGTCGGAATCCAATTCTGAAAGTTGGAATAGGTCTTTAATGTCAAATATGACTTGTGCGCAAAATTTGAGATCAATTGGATTTGATTTGATAGGTTTAAACATCGGAAATAGAAGTTTGAAATTTTGAAGTTCATTAAGTTTGGATTGGAGGTCGATTCATGATTTTAGCGTTGTTTGATGTGATTTGAGGCCTCAACCGAGTAGGTAATGTGTTTTGGGATTGGTTGGTATGTTTGGTTGGGGTCTCGGTGGCCCCGGGTGGATTCCGGATGGTTAACGGATCAAATTTGAAATTTGGAAGAGGGTTGAAAGATCTGGTTGCTGGTATTTTCGCTTCTGCGGTGGGCTAACCGCAGAAGCGGAAAGGGAGCCGCAGAAGAGGATTTGGTCTAAGAAGAGAAGGTACCACAGATGCGGTCATGTTACCGCAGATTCGGGACCGCACTTGCGGTTGAGTGGTCGTGGATGCGGAATGAGGAGCAGCTGGAGCAGACCGTAGATGCGGTCAATATTCCGCAGAAGCGGGACTGCATCTGCGGAGGTGCTGTCGCAGAAGCGAAAAGCAGGAGGCCCAAGGGAGACCACAGATGCGGCATTGTAACCGCACCTGCGAAACCGCAGGTGCGGAAATAGCTAGAGGCAGAGGGGTTGTTTTAAAATCGGTATTTGGCCATTTCTCTCATATGTTTCGTGGCTTGGGCAATTTTTGGGGAGCTTCAAGAGAGGGTTTTCATCATCAATGATAAGGTAAGTTATGCCCACCTATTTTGAGTTAAATACATGAATTATGTATGGACTTGAGCATTTAAATTAGTAGAAATTTGAGGTTCTGGTAGAAAGACCTAGAAATTATATTCTTGGAATTTAGCCACGATTTTGGGGATGAAATTAAGAGAAAATTATATATTTGAGTTCGTGAGTTCATGGGTAATCTTTTACTTCAAAAAATTTTGAATTCCGGGCACGTGGGCCCGAGGGCATTTTGGTCAACTTTTCGATCGGAGTTAGGAATTGCTATAAATTAGATTGTAATGAATATTTGAGCATATATTAATGGATTTGTGTAACCGTTGGCTAGTTTTGGAGCGTGGTACATCAAGTAGAGTCTTCAGAAGGACGTGGAATGCCGGATATGGATCTTCGAAGTGGGGTGAGTCTCCTTTCTAACCTTGTAAGAGGGAACTGTCCCCATAGGTAAAATAATTAATTATGTACTCCTATTTGCGGGGGCTACATACGCACGAGGTGACGAGAGTCCATGCGTAGATACTATTATGCTATTATCCGGGTAGTCTAGGACCCAAAATCATGCTATACTTTGAATATTTATAATCTTATGGATAGTTGAATTGCTCAAACCACATCAAAATAGTAAATAAATTTCTAACAAGATCTAAACCTCATTTTCTTAAATTGTTAAAAGAGAATTAGCTTTCTTTGAATAATTTCCCCATGTTGGCTTCTTGATTGAATGTCTCTATGTGTTTATTTTGGAACGGGCCGAATGCCTCGGCAGATTAAATAGATACATCTATAGGCGCGTCGTCGACCCTCGGCAAGTGCACAGTTTATTTCTGTTGGATGGGGCCGTCGCCTCGGCATGATATGTGCATGCTTGTATTGCTGCCTTGAACTTAATTAAGTTATTATTGCCTCTTCATGGCTTGAAAATATTTGTATAATTTTGAAAAGGAATTTTGGAAATTTCTTATAAGAGTATTAATTGTTTACTTGTTTCCTTCTATTTGGACTAAAATCATGTTTATAGAAATCCATAATTTAATTTATTACTGACCTCATTGTTGGACCACTAGTAAGTGTCGAAGTTAACCATCTCGTCTCTACTTCTTCGAGATTAGACGGAATACTCATTGAGTACATGTTGTTTACGTACTCATACTACACTTATGTGCATTTTTGTTGCACAGGTATATGTAACCCTAGTGGCCTACTAGGAGTAGCAGCGCGGATGATTTTGGGACTAGGTGAGTTGCATTACTCGAGGCGACCCGCAGCTAGTATAGTCCCTTTCAGTATACTGTATTTACTTCCTGTCTACTGTATTCCGGACGGATGTTGTATTTTATTTCCTTGTCAGTAGATGCTCATGCACTTGTGACACCGGGTTCTGGAATGGTTTGAAGTATTTGGTAGTAACTGCTTATCATTTAAATTTGATTTGAGATAACTGTCTTTTGAAATTGCTAAACTTGAAGGAAAATCCTAGGTTTCAAAGGTATTAAAATGAGAATTTGGTTGGCTTGCCTGACAACAGTGTCTGGCGCCACCATGACCCTTAGTGGATTTTGGGTCGTGACAGAATCGAGGCGGCAGGTTTCAAATCAACGCAAGAAACCAAGCGCCAAACCGTCAGTCTTTCTGCCTCGAAACCCCACGCAATGATGACAAATGCGAGAGCTTACGTCACCCCGGGTGGCGTGTACATCTAAATTTTCCGCCAAATAAGGGTATTGTCTCTTATTGTTCGCGTCGTCACATTTCACCAAATTCAAATTTTTGCTAGAAGAGGCATAAGGTCCGCTCACCAAGGACGCATTTCGCTGCGACCTCGACGAGCGGAGGGACTAACTGTATGGGTCTAAATGTAACCACCCACGGTCTATAGCTAGGATGACAGGAAACTGCAAACCCACAAATCGGTATGAGGGAACGTCTGAAAGGTTAAAGAGGGGACATCTGTGCATTGTCGTTTAGTTTTATAGTAGTGAACAACCCTTAATTTGTCATCCCGACGAATTAGAGAAATCCCCTAGTGTATAAGGGGGATTTTAGAGCTTGTAAGAGGCAGATAAAAGAATATAGAAAACTACTTTCTCTCTTCTTTTAGAATCTCTTTCTCTCTGGATCTGAATATATCTCTATCATCTCTTTGTTAAAACGATCCAAGAGTTTATTATCTTCGACTACGATTTACCCCTTCCATCTTTGATTGATTTGTTTAAAAAGAACTAAAAATCTTTTTAACCAAACATGTATATTAATTAGTTTGTTTTACCCCATTTACACTAATGATGCTGTAAATGATAACTGACACAACTGTGTTTGTCAGTAATCCAACTTAATAGCGGGATAATTAGATTTAACCAGATACACATAATGAAATAAACCACCGCTTGTGCACTCTTCATCTGAAAAGAGGCTTTTTTAATCGAAAAATCTTTATACCGGTGTTATCAAAACCAACTTTTGCATACCTCGATTACTTCACTTAGTACTCTCTACCATTCCCGCTAGCAAAGGTACTGAGCAATTCAGTCTAAAAGCTTACGCATACATGGAGAAAATCACGTAACATTTTCTGTTTCTGCTAGAATTTGTGAGCAAAGTACAACACATCTTGCAGAGTGTATGGGGTCAAATTTGGCCCTATACGCCTCTACGCCAAAGGGTACGCCCAGTGAGCGTATATCTGCTACAGTAAGGGCACGGCTCGAACATGAAGGCAAAGGCGACGCCATTTAGAACCAGGCATCCTCGCTAGGAGGACGTCGACCACGTTTGATATTTTTATTATTATTTTAAGGAAGGCCCCTTCTTATATAAAGGGGACCTTCCCATTGTAAAGGGGATCAGTATGATTATTGAAGAATACAACTCTCTCATTCTCTTTTATTCTCTCTCTATCTCTTACTTCTGACGAATAACTTTTCTTGAGTTCATAATACCATCTTATAATATTAGATCCACAGCATAGTTATCATTATTACATCTCTAGATATATTATATTTGATTACGATTTACCCTCCCACATTTTTGATTGTTTTCTAGCTTACAAAGTACACTTTTAACTTTTGAGCCAAACAATTTAGTGCCGTTTGTGGGAATTTCGAGAATCAAAATCATAGTATCCACCTAGAGATCAACCAACTACCTTTCTCTACATCACACAAAAACAAAAGATGGTTGAAAATAGCACCAGATCGAAAGCTATAGTGGGTGTCACAGCCAACCTTCTTGGTCCTCTCAACGAGTCCAGTGACGATGTCATCATTAACGCAACCCCCAGCACCGCACCAGGTGCAGAGATATCATCTTCCCCATCCGAAGATCTAACGATCTTGCACAAAAAAGGAGCTTCCACGTCTGTTGTTAAGGAAGCACCATCGGTGGTCAAAAAGCTACTGGGAGAATGGCTGACAAGCACCCTAAGTGGCTTGGTCGAGAAATCACCACAAGGCAACATCAGGTCTGTGCCAACGGTAAGCATCACCGTTGCCATGGGCGAACATGAGGATACACGAGTAAATAACCAACCCATCAAAGCACAGACCAATGACGGTACACTAACTGCCATCCTAAGGAAGATGGAAGAAATGGAAAATGAAAACAAAGCACTCTGCGACCAGATGAAGGAACACCAGGAGAGGGACGACAAAATCCCCGGAGCTCCCAAGTTGCTACCAAAACGCGACGTGGGGAGGTTCATAGAGCAGCCATACAGTGAAGAAGCTGCCCCTTACTCTATCCCAAAACCTTCAAGATGCCTCCCTACTTGAGGGTATATGACAAAACCACGGATCCCGAGGATCATCTGATCCACTACGTCACTACTGTGAAGGGCAACGACCTATCGAAAGAACAGGTACCGTCGGTGCTGCTAAAGAAGTTTGGCGAGATGTTGACAGGAGGGGCCTTAACATGGTATTCTCAGTTGCCAGCTAAGGCAATATCAACATTCGAGGAAATGGCGGTTAAGTTCGTCACCGCCCATGCGGGTGAAAAGAAAGCGGAAGCAAGGGTCAACGACGTCTTCACCGTCAGACAAACCACAGGGGAAGGGCTTAGAGACTTCCTAGCCAGGTTTAACAAGGTGAGGATGAGTCTGCCGAATGTATCGGAAGGTATGGCAGTCGCCGATTTCCAGAACGGGCTAAGCAGGGACGGCTCGAGGGCGACCAAGAAGCTGCTGAGCCGCCTCATGAAATATCCCCCTACCACATGGGATGAAATCCACAATGCCTATTGTGCCGAGGTACGAGCGGACGAGGATGATCTAAATGGGCCGACTCAACGGCTAACGGCAATACACTCAGAAACAAGGAGAGATCGGCGCAATAAGGGACGTCGAGAACAACCCCCGCTCTCCAACAGAGACCGACATCAGCCGTACACCAGATCCTCCCATCCACCGCCCAAAATTACGAACGCGTTACAACGACACGTCGCCCCACTTCGAAACGAAAGAGGTACGCCCCCCTTATTATCTGCACATAACTTTTGTGTGACTCCTTCAGAAATAGTGTACGCACTGGAGAAGCTAGCACCAAGGTGCAATGGCCGCAGAAGATGAAATTAGACCCCGCCACAAGGAAATCAAACGTCCTGTGTGAGTTCCATCAGGAACGGGGACACAAAACTGAAGACTGCATAGGCCTACGACATAGAGCAGTCAGGATGCTAAACCAGGGATACCTGAAGGAGTTACTCAGCGACAAAGGGAAAATCAACTTTGCGCATGGACGGGAACAACTAAGTGGGCTGCCAAAGCCGCCTTCCCCAACACGAACGATAAACATGATCGTCGGTGGCAGCAACGACTTAACATCAACCACGTCAAATTCGCCAATACACACATATTGAAGCAGACCATCTCCCACGAACGGTATGACGACTTCGAAGATAGTATCGCCTTCGATAAGTCTGATGCTGACGGTTTGTCTTTCCCTCACTATGATGCTTTAGTTATTACTTTACGTATCGCTGATGCGGATGTCAAAAGAGTCATGATCGACGATGGAAGTGGCGCCTGTATTATCCACCCAAGGGTCCTTGCACAAATAGGACTCGAAGATTGGGTAATACCGCGCTGCATAACACTAACTGGTTTTAATAATGCAGTGGAACGGACATTCGGAGAAATAACCCTGCCCATCTTAGCGGGAGGAGTCACGCTAGAAACGACTTTCCATGTGATGAACCAAGAAATAGCGTACAACGTCATCGTAGGACGCCCATGGATACACGCCATGTGAGCGGTTCCTTCGAGCCTTTACCAGGTGATCAAATTCCCTAACCCATGGGGAGTATTCAGCATTAAGGGAGAGCCACGCACCGCACAGGAGTGCTACAAAATAACTCAAGATTGCGCCCATACCCAACAACTAAAAGGGGCAAGTGCGGAGGCATAGCAATTAGCCGTGTCGGGGACTAAAGTTGACCCGACAGCGGACGCCATCAAATATCCCGACGTCGTGGAAGCATGTAAAGCAAGTGTCGAAGACCTCGACCCAATCCAATTAGACGACACCAACCCAGCGAAGAAAGCTTACATCGGCCACGACCTCGCTAACCCAAGTAAGTATCATGAATTCCTAACTAACCATACAGATCTATTTGCTTTCTCCCTTTCAGATATGCCAGGGATTCCGCGAGATATCGCCACCCACAAGCTAAACGTCGATCCATTGCATCCGCCCGTGCGGCAAATGAGAAGGAATTTCAAGGCCGCAATCAATGAAGCGGTCAGCGAGGAAGTGGACAAACTACTTCCAACGGCTCCATCAGGGAATCAAGGTGCCCCCAATGGGTTGCCAACGTCGTCATGGTTAAAAAGAAAAACGGGAAGTGGAGGATGTGCGTAGATTTCACCGATTTAAACAAAGCATGCCCGAAGGATTCATTCCCACTGCCTCACATCGACCAATTGATCGACACCACCGCAGGACATGAACTGTTAAGTTTCCTAGACGCTTACTCCGGCTACAATCAGATCATGATGGCCGAGGAAGATCAGGAGAAGACGACTTTCATCACCCATCAAGGGACTTACTGCTACAAAGTGATGCCCTTCGGGCTCAAAAATATGGGGGCTACGTACCAGAGATTGGTCACCAAGATGTTCAAAGAGCAGCTCGGTAAGACCATGGAAGTCTATATCGACGATATGCTGGTAAAGTCGACAAGAAAAGAGGATCACATCGACCACCTGAAAGAAGCCTTCGGAATTTGAGAAGATACGGGATGAAGCTGAACCCCGAGAAATGTGCCTTCGACGTAGCCTCAGGGAAGTTCTTAGGATTCCTCGTGTCGCAACGAGGTATTGAAGTTAACCCAAGCCAAATCAAGGCGATAGACGCGATACCTGAGGTGCTGAACAGCAAAAAACAGGTGCAAAAGCTGACGGGGCGAATAGTCGCCCTATCTAGATTCATCTCACGATCCTCCGAAAGATGCCACAAATTTTTCAATGTACTGAGAAAGGACAATGGATTACAACGGAATGAAGAATGTGTCGAAGCCTTGAGAAAACTGAAGGCGTACCTATCCTCGCCTCCACTACTGGCCAAAGCAAATCCGGGCGAGCCCCTGCTGGTATACATGGTCGTATCTGAGGTCGTCGTCAGTGCAGTATTGGTTCGCTAGACTAAAGGTACGCAATCCCCTATTTACTATATTAGCAAGACCTTAGTAGACGCCGAAACACGGTATCCGCACCTTGAAAAATTAGCCCTGGCACTGGTCGTAGCTTCACTGAAGCTCAGACCCTATTTTCAATGCCACCCCATAAAAGTAGTAACAACCTTCCCCTTGAGAAGCATCCTACATAAGCTTGAGTTATCAGGCAGGCTCACCAGGTGGGCCATAGAGCTTAGCGAGCATGATATTTCGTATCTCCCGAGAACCGCCATCAAGTCGCAAGTACTCGCCGACTTCGTGGCCGACTTCAGCATAGAGATATTGCCAGAGGCGGAATAAGAGGCACATCGTGCCCCCTCCAACACCGACCTATGGGCTCTTTACACTGACGGCGCCGCTAACGCCTCGGGATCGGGACTAGCACTCGTTCTCGAGGTCCCCACGGGCGAAATGATTTGCCAGTGCATACGATGCCCCGAGATGACTAAAAACGAGGCCAAGTACGAGGCTGTTATCGCAAGTATAAAACTAGCCATCAAGTACGGAGCTCGACGACTCGTCCTCTATTGCGACTCCCAGCTCGTGGTGAACCAGATCACTGGGACTTACCAAATCAAGGAGCAGAGATTGCAAAAGTATCAATCGGAAATCCACAGATTAATGACCAAGCTCGACGAATGCCTCTTTGAGCAGGTTCCTAGGGCGCGGAACGCCGAGGCAGACGACCTAGCAAAACTAGTCGCAGCCACTAAAAACTTCAACAAAGAAAACGTGGTCACCCTCCTTCATTCAGCCATTTATCATACTGAGGTACTCTCCTTAAATTTGACTTGTGACTGGCGCAACCAGTTTGTGTCCTACTTGCAGGAGGGGACACTCCCACCTAACAAAAAAGAAGCCAAGAATCTCCGCGTACAGGCCGCCTGGTATTTCCTGATAAACCGCGAGCTCTACAAAAGGACCTTTGGCGGACCCCTGGACAAGTGCCTAGGGCCTTACCAAACGACACCAGTACTCGGAGAAGTGCACGAAGGCCATTGCGGCGCCCACACAGGTAACCGCGCCCTCGTGCGTTGCTTAATACGGGCCGGCTACTATTGGACAACTATGAAGAAAGACGCGGCAGAATATGTCCGCCGATGCGAACAATGCCAAAAGTACGCCCCCATGATACACCAACCAGGGGAGCCTCTCCACTCGGTCCCTTCCCCATGGCCTTCCATCAAATGGGGAATGGACATAGTCGGGCCGCTACCAGGAGGACGAGGAAAGGTACGATTTCTATTGGTTTTAACTGACTATTTTTCCAAGTGGATGGAAGCAGGTGCGTACGCCCAAATACGCGAACATGAAGTCATCACTTTCAAATGGAAGAATATCATATGTCGCTTCGGCATCGCCAGAGAAATCACCTGCGACAACGGACGACAGTTCATCGGCCAAAAAACAACTGAGTTCTTCGAAAAATGGCATATCAAGCGAATACTCTCCACGCCATACCACCCCTCCGCCAACGGCCAAGCAGAGTCGTCCAACAAAATGATACTAAACATACTGAAGAAGAAGCTCGAAGACGCCAAAGGGTTATGGCCAGAGCTACTACCAGAAGTACTATGGGCACACCGGACTACGCCCAAATTCTCCACAGGAGAGACACCATACTCACTGGTCTACGAAACCGACGCTATCATACCAGTCGAAGTAGGCGAACCAATCCTTAGGTGTTCGCATACAAGCGGAGCAGAAAATGACACGAACAGACTTCAAGACCTCGATGAGGCTGAGGAAAGAAGAGAAATGGATCACATAAGAATGGTGGCCCAGAACAACAAGTCGAAAGGTACTACAACAAGAGGACCAAAATACGACCACTCAAAGTAGGTGACTACGTCCTCAAAGCCAAAACGTTGGCATCAAAATACCCAAGCGAAGGAAAACTGGGCACCAACTGGGACGGACCATACAAAATCACAGCAGCAGCGAATAAAGGGGCATTCCAGTTAGAGACAATGGAAGGAAAAACACTTCAAAACAATTGGAACGTCACCCACCTCAAGTGTTTCCATTTCTGAGAGGCACCTCCCCAGTCGTACGCTTTTTCCCTTGCCCGAGTTTTGTCCCAATTGGGTTTTCTCGGGGAGATTTTTAACGAGGCGGCAGAGGGGACGCCTGGAGATACTCACGAGGCAAGTTTATAACACCAGCCACTCCATACGTCCTCCCGACTGGCATGACAAAGGGACTGGCTAGCATGATCTCCAATGTATGAAAGGCTACGGCCATCGCTAATATATGAAAGGCTACGGCCATCTCCAATGTATGAAAGTCTACGGCCATCGCCATTATGTGAAAGGCTATGGCCATCACCAATATATGAAAGGCTACGGCCATATCCAATGTATGAAAGGCTACGGCCATCGCCATTATATGAAAGGCTACGGCCATCTCCAATATATGAAAGGCTGCGGACATCGCCAATATATGAAAGGCTACGGCCATCTCCAATGTATGAAAGTCTCTCCAATATATGAAAGGCTACGGCCATCTCTAACGTGTAAACGGCTAAGGCCACCATCGTCAATAAGTCAACCCAGATCGACTACGACAAACAAACTCAACGACAATCGAAGTCACGTACATGGCTCCGGCCATCTCCAACGTGTAAACGGCTAAAGCCACCATCGTCAATAAGTCGACCCAGCTCGACTACGACAAACAAACTCGGCGACAGTCGAAGTCACGTACATGGCTACGGCCATCTCTAATGTGTAAATGGCTAAGGCCATCATCGTCAATAAGTCGACCCAGCTCGACTACGACAAACAAACTCAACGATAATCGAAGTCACGTACATGGCTCCGACCATCTCCAACGTGTAAACGGCTAAAGCCACCATCGTCAATAAGTCGACCCAGCTCAACTACAACAAACAAAATAACTCGACAACAGTCGAAGTTACATACATAGCCAGGACCATCGACAATATCACAGTTAAGGCAACCGTCACTATCGATCGCCAACTCTATTTGATTACGGCGCAAAGCACGTAAGTAACAGACAAGGCAACATTTGAGAAGCACACTAAAAAACTCTACAAACAAACAAACAAGCATCCACTCTGCGGAGTCGAAATACCAAAAATAAAAGGTACAAAAAGAAACAGCAAAAGAGTAACTTCTATTATCATCAAGAAAAATATACATGTACAACGGGATCTATTTACATCTCCACAAAACAACAAAAACAAAATAAGTACAAGTCCTAGCATGCCCCGCCATCCTGTTTGCCGTCGCCTGCCGGTCTGTCATCTTTTCAGCTGCCGCCCTCAGCTTGATAAGCTGCAGAGATCAAGGACACGGAAGCCAGACAGCTAACGTCTTAGGAATTATAGCCCACCCGATCTGGGGAATCGGAACTATATCCACAGGCTTCTCGGGCAACCCGAGCTAAACATCGTTGGTCCTCTACCTCCGCCTCAGTGGCTCGGCCTGCAGCAAGCCACTCCTCGAACACGACCAGCTTGGCTTTGGCGTACACCCACATGTCCCGCGCCTCGCCAGGCACACCGTCGTCGGACCTGGACACAGCAGCCTGCTTAAGAGCCTCAATTTCAGCCGCCTTGGCATTGAGCTCGGCGGTTAAGGCATCGACCTCGGCACGCAAATTAGCGGCATCCGCCGCTACCCCACGACCAACCTCCAGTTCATCCTCCTTTGACTGGAGAAGAGTCTCCAGTTCAATATTTCGAGCCAAGACGACCATCAGCTGGTCATCCACCTGCTCCAGCTGAGCTACCCTTCGCTTCAGCTGGGCCTCCGACTGCTTCAGGACCTCACGAAAAACCTGAAATTGTGGGTCCTGTGCGAATAGGTCCGCCAGCGTTTGATGCTTGGCGCGGCACTCCCGGTACTTCTTTACTACCTTCTTAAAAGTGGCAGCCTTCTTCTGCGCTCGCTAACCCATCTCTATCTCCAAAATGTGGTTCTGAAGAAGAGACAGAAAGAAGACAAATTAGCACGCACCAAAGTTCACTTTATAATACATAAAGAAAAACGAAATATACCTGCAAGGCCGTGCCAGCAAACCTTCGAGATAGATCCCTGTCGATAACGTCTTTCAACATTTCGCGCTCAGCGGCCGCACACAGCAAGGTCATATCCGTTGCGGCCTGCTCGCTATGTTGCAATAGGTTATATCCGTGTGGGATCAAAATCTGACGGTTAGACCTACCAGCCGTCATCCCCATGCGGGCTCGATCCCTCCTCAATGCACCCGCATCCGTAGGGGCCGTCTCAGGTTCCGCCCTCTCCTCATCATCCGCTTCCTCAGCTGCGGCCGACACGCCACCCTCCGGAACATGTACGGGGGCGGCGTCGAGAACTGCCCTCCCATGGGGAGCCGACCTCCCTGAGCGGATGGCATCGGCCATAAAAACTGGCCTTGACTTTGGACGGGGTTCGCTCGCCCACTCGTCCTCTATGGCTATCCCCTTGCCGAGCATCAACCGGCGTCTCTTCCTTTCCGGTGGCTCCTAGCCCTCGAAAATCTCCTCCACGGGCTATGGGGATGGCGGTAAAGGAGTTGCTTCACCCTTGTACGCAGCCACAGGCGCAACCGCAGGTTGAGGAACCTCTGGAACACCGTCACTGGGCGAGCCACAGGGTACGTACTCATCTCCAAAATCAGTCCCCACCCCCGACGAGGCAGCAACATTCAGCTTCTTCTTCTTGGGGGCGCTCCGACCTGCCAACATGAATAAGTCAGGTAACGAAACCTAATGAAACCTCCAAACCATAGTCAAAGAGTTACCTGGTGGGCCATATCGCTCACGGAACGCGGACCAGGTGCGGCATTCCTCCACAAATGGAATCAACCTCTCCACCCACGACCTAATATTCTCAACAAATCGTGGTGGAGAAGCCCTCGCTGCAAAAAGGAGAGGGAAACAAAAGAAGTTATAACGGTCGTACGGTCAAGATCGCAAACAGTACTGAATTCAAGTAAAAACACTTACATTCTGGATTCCACCTTTCCGGGAACCCTTCAGGATTCGACACCAGGTGCTCCGTCCTGATGTAGAAAAATTTACGCCAGAAGCAGCGGTTGGTCTTGTCGTCGGCCTTAACGACTAGGCCCCTCGTGCCACGGCTTTTTAGTTGCAGCATAGTACCCCTCATGTAACCAGGGCTGAATAACTGCAAGAGGTGGTGAACCGAGACGCTGCCTTCGGCCCTGGCCGCGTAGGTGGTCATAATACGTCACACCTTCCAAGTATAGGGAGTGAGCTGAGCCGGGCACACGCTGTAAAAGTAGCAGATCTCCTCCACGAGGGGATAAACTGGGAGGCCGTAACCGATCAAGAATGGATATTCGTAAAATGAGCAATATCTCGGCCGGTGCACGTTGGCATAATCCGTCTAGGCCGGCTGCATCACCACATGGTCTAGAATCTGGTATGTCTCTCGTAGGTCGTCCAAATGTGATTGTAATAGCTCGCTGTGATCCCAAGGAGAAGTCAATCTCTTGGTTGGGAAATCCTTGCGAGCGTGTATCTCTTTGGAAGGACATTATCTACGCTAAAAGGGACGAAGGGTTTCTCTGCCTTTTTCCCATCACCACCCGAAGATAGTAGAACCCTAGATGGGGTGTCACCCTTGGCTTTTTTGCTGCTTTGCCCACATTTCGCCATAATAATTTTTTATATAAATCAAGCTCTAACAATAAGAAAAGTGGTTTCAACAGAAACGGAAGAGTTTAGCACGAAGTAACGATTTTTGGCAAGGAAGATAAAAAGGGAAGTAGAAGGAGTTCAAAAGTTCGAAAGATAAAAAAGATTGAACCTTCCTCCTATTTATAGGGCTAAGATACACGGATATCGAAGAGGCATGATTCAAAATGGGCGCGGGAAATCAAAACGTCAAATCATTTCCTGAAACGCCTCGGGAGCAAGTATAATCATGACGCATGCCGGCGGTGACGTCATTTCAAAAAGGAGACCACGTGTCAACGGATCGACGACGCTGTATATTTCCCCTATTCACGTCATCGCCCCCATAATAGGGTCAAAATTTCCAAAGTCGAGGTCGACATTTCCGCCCATTGAAGACATCTACTGGATACGCCTCCAATGAGCGGAGGGACTAACTGTATGGGGTCAAATTTGGCCATATACGCCTCTACGCCAAAGGGTACGCCCAGTAAGCGTATATCAGCTACAGTAAGGGCACGGCTCGGACGTGAAAGCAAAGGCGACGCCATTTAGAACCAAGCGTCCTCGCTAGGAGGACGTCGACCACGTTTGATATTTTTATTATTATTTTAAGGAAGGCCGGGACCTTCCCATTGTAAAGGGGAGCAGTATGATTATTGAAGAATACAACTCTCTCATTCTCTTTTATTCTCTCTATATCTCTTACTTCTGACGAATAACTTTTCTTGAGTTCATAATATCATCTTATAGTATTAGATCCACAGCATAGTTATCATTCTTACATCTCTAGACATATTATATTTGATATTTACCTTCTCACGTTTTTTATTGTTTTTTAGCTTACAAAGTACACTTTTAACTTTTGAGCCAAACACAGAGTATTATTGTTGGGACAAAAATAACATGAGTCATACGACAAAACTAAGAAAGTAATTACGGAAAAAAGAAACTAGTAAACAAGACATAATAAGTTATTATGATTATGAAAGATAAAACAATTTTTTTGAGATCTAATGTCTCCTAAAGAATTTTCTAAGGGCTACATTGTGGAGGTTGTGTTGTAATAAGGAATGATTTTCATTTTATTTAGGTCCAAAACTTTTTTCTCGAAGAAAATAATCAATCAAATATGAAAAACATTTATATATTCCTTAGAACAATTATGATAAATATTTTATCATTCCTTCAAGTAAGAGAAAAAGTAAAAAATAATTAGAAGATCAAGACAAACTCTAACAAGTATAACACCTAAGTGACCAAGATAGTTCGTAAGCGAAGTGAGATACATTATTTCAGTTGGCCGGTCTACAGTTTAGAAACTGAAATCAAGTGTCCGTCTCAATTGTTTCTGGACCTAAATCGAGCAGGATATGGACATCTTTCACAGTGAATGTTTTAGAAAAAATTTCAGAAACCACTATTGTTTAGTGGCTATTAACATCCTATAGCTACTATATATACATAATTATTTTCTATAGCTACTATTCAGTTATTACGGTAGTGTATTTATTGTATTTCGCGCTGCTGTATTCATCAATATAGCAACAAAAAGCACCTAAAAATTAGGTTAGTCCAATTGTACGCACATGTATTCACATGTATTCGCGCCATGTATTCATGAATACAACAGCAAAAACTGCCTAAAATCAGGGCAGTATAGTTGCACGCATGTATTCGCGATGTTGTATTCATGAATACAACTGTAAAAAGCACGTAAAATCAGGGCAATCCAGTTGTACGCGCATGTATTCACATGTATTCGCGCAATGTATTCATAAATACAGCAGCAAAAAGCACCTAAAATCAGGGTAGTCCAACTGTACGTGTATGTATTCCACTAGTAGAAATCAGGTGGTTTCCGTCCACAATTTCCTACCGAAATCGGTCAAAAATTGATAATTTCCGACCAAATTCCGACCGTTATTAATTGGACGGAAAAATAATGATCGCAAACGTAGACCGACCGCAATTGATCCGAAATTTCCGACCGAAATCGGTCATAAAATATTGGTCGCAAATTTACGACCGAAGTCGGTCGGAAATTCCAATGCGCTGACTGCCGGTCAAACCTTACTTTCAGACCGAAATCGATCGGAAATTATTAAATATTTTTTTAAAATTTTCAAATTTATTTATTTTTACAAAATCAATTTCCAACCAAATTCAGTCGGAAATTTAAAAAATAAAAATTTTATTTAATTAAATAAATAATTATAAATTGTTAATTTATTTTTATAAAATAAATATAAATTCATAATTTCCATTCGGTCGGAAATTTTGAATTTCTAGGGGAAAAAAAGAGATTTCTAGTCGGTTTTCAATAACAAAATACTACCAATTAGAGCATAAAACAACCAAAACATTCCTCATTATAAACTACTACCAATTAGAAGCAATATCTTTAGTGGAATATCAATTTGGAATGCAACAACATGGCTATCAAACCATCCAAGCTTATAAACTAAATAACATGTCTCTCAAAGTACTTAAACCAAAACAGCATCAACACAAACTAATTGAAACCAAACAAATGAACAATAACAATGATTGACCTAACTATGTTGTCACTTAGTGAATGAATAAAATACATATTTCTCTAGCTACTGAAGCATTCTAGTTTTAAGTGATTTATACTCTGTTCAAAGTAGTAGATGTATATTCTTCTGTTTCACATTAGCTGTTCAATTTATACGCCTGCGGTCACTTCTTCCATTGAGGTAACCTTTGCAATACTACCTGTACATAATAAATGTTTAAAAGGCCATGAGAATAAGATATCAAATTCTCAACTGACTCGGTAGAATGCTTAACTATAGACAGTTTACTTCTTCAAAT
Source organism: Nicotiana glauca (assembly GCA_026770625.1). NCBI lineage: Eukaryota > Viridiplantae > Streptophyta > Magnoliopsida > Solanales > Solanaceae > Nicotiana > Nicotiana glauca. The sequence continues at coordinate 33,775 of MU783507.1, forward strand.
TTGTTTTTACATTTGGATTACCTTGTGGCGTCCTCCTTCAACACCTTTGTTGGTTGTCTGTCTAGAAGTAGGAACAGCTCTCCCCCAGGGTAGTAATCAGTTATTAGACAAATATGGGTTTTGGTCTGAAACAGACATATTCAATTAATGAAAACTGAAAAAAAGTTGAGAAATAAAAGAGCTGAATAGGAAAGAAATGACAAGGGTGGTAAAACTTTTTCACAATTCGAAATAAAAATAAAGTAGACATATGCTGACATAAGTATATTTAGGTGGATATTATCGATTCACTGAATTCATCAAGTATCAGATGCTCATGCTATAGTACAGTTCAGTTTGAAGGATTCAAGTGTATATGTGATTTGCATTTCGCACTCATAACGTTTTTCTCAAGTAACTACAACTACATAATTATGCCCCCTCTCATCAAGTTCTATGTCTCTAACCTGAAAAGAAGCATAGAGTGCAAGGAAGAAAAGGGTGGTCCAACATATCTAGGATTTCTCGTTCTGCACAAGCTCTATGCACCTGTAGAAAAGATAAAATGATCCTTATCAAAGATAGAAGAATGGAATGTAAAACTAAGAAGCCACAAAGCAAAATGATCCCGTCACAAAGATGCCGGGTGTCATAACACAAGAAAAATTCTATGCAAACACATGACTTTGCAAATGCCATGACAAGGAGGGAACCGAAGTAAAAATCTCTAATTACTAAAGGTGCAGCGACAAGTTGGATGTTGCAATGTGAATCCTACCTTGTTTCAATTAAGCATTATGCTCTTATCCATTGCTTTCATAGCAAAACATTGGCCAGTTCCGCACAATTCCACTAAATGCACACTGCATATTAACAAGTTATACCACAGTTAACCAAGAGAACATAAATAGTCCCTTCAAATATAAATTTAAGGCAGACATTAACTTGTTTTCATAGGCAAACTCTTCATTCAAAATCTAAGAACTTTTTAGTATTATGGAAACTTTTCTCGCATATCAATCAGAGCGCCACCACAATTATCTTCTTGTGGAATCTTGTTTAATCCCATTATATTCAGAAATTAATCAGGGATCAAAGCTGGAACTAGCATCATTTTCAAAAATAAACTCCCTATACATTTTAGGACACAATTATTAGTTAATACAAAAGTATAACTAATGGTGTTACTAATGGAAAGTTGTGGCTTGCAAATTATAGATAAATCAAATCATAACCTCGATTTAGTCCGTCCAAATGCAAAATTACATAAACAAGCTTAACAAAATTATCACGCTTAACTAGAACAAAATTAGCTCAAGTCAAACTTACTTAACCAAAATATATGTATTCTGTGAAATCAATTATTCAAGGTCAAGATGAGAGGTCTTATATAGTTGCATTAAGTAAATAAAATAAAAGTTCAAAACAGAATTTCAACAACACACAAACAATACTGCATTCCAATCATATAGTAATTTATTCCCATTTGATTAAAAGCACCTAAACAGGTTATGTACATGAGGCAACTTTATCAAAATTTACAAACTAAAGAAGAGGAAGAAAGAACCTTTGTGCAGAAAAATTCGCCGGAATCAACGGACCTACGGAGTCGCCGAAAAATCTGAAAAACTCGGAGCTCAACAGAAGCACAACAACAGATTCAACCTCAGTCATAAATCGAAGTAGTACTTATGAACCCATCAAAATATAAATGACCAGTAGCATCAAGCTTCACTCAAAAGCTTTAGAGAAAATCTATGAATGTGCAGCAATTTACGTCAAACTTAGGAACAACCTTTAATTTCTATTTTTGGTCGACTTTATTCTGTTTCTGAGAACGCAGCAGCTTTGGAAAGGTTAATGCGAGGGATCCGGTTATGTTCTATCGTTTTAGATGTTAGGGGTGGCAGCCGATCTCGTTGGGAGTGATGACCGGAGATGGGGGTCGCTGGCGTTGGAGATGAAGCAGATTTGAGAGGGTGACAGTGAGAGAGGTGGGTGTGCTTTTGCTCAAAGGGTAGGGCCCCTTTTCATCTGATTAGGTCTGAAGCTATTGAGGGGGAATTGGGTGTTTTAGGGATAAAGGTAGTTGGGCCGATCAGATATGGGCTTGATTTTAAGCAATTGGGCCATTTTAATTTGGCCCAGTCTGATTTTGTGACTTAGAAAATGGTAAAAATTGCACGGGAGAAATTCAAAAATAGCCAGATTTACCACTGGTCATTGAAAAATAGCCAAATTTCAAAAGTCATCGAAATTTAGTCACTTTAAATCTGAGCGAAAACACTGTTCAAAATCCGGAAAAATACGCCCGTAAATTTTACGGGAGTTCCA
>MU783510.1:6976-30468 GCA_026770625.1 Nicotiana glauca
AAATTTTTAGTTTTTTGATGTAATTTTACTTCTTTTTCTTATTCAATTCTGGGTTTTAATAATCTTGAAATAACTATTGGGGTTTTTAGTGAAAAGGGGAGGGTACATCATGCATGAAAGGGGTAGATATCATGTTCATAGGAATTTAATACGTTTCAGCAATCATGTCCTACTTTCAGTTCTGTATTTTTCATATAGAAATCGTGTTTATAGGTTACATATTTTATATAGAAACCATGTCCATAAGTTCTGTATTTTCGTATAGAAACCATGCTTATAAGTTTTTGCACTTCTGTATTATCTAGAAAACATGTTTATAGGTTATGCACTTCATATAGAAATCATGTTTATAGGTTCTACATTCTCATATAGAAACTATGTCTATAAGTTTCTACAATTCTGCATTTATAAAACCACGTTTATAGCTTCCTGCATTACATATAGAAATCATGTCTGTAGGTTTTCCATATTTCTGCATACCACATAGATAACATGGTTGTAGGACTTCCTGAATTTTGCATATGCATCTATCACTTGGCAAACGTATTTATAGGTTTGAATAACAAACATCATTCTAGACACCATGCCTATAGGATTTTTGTACTTTTATTTCGACTGCAAACGTTTTTAATCATTTAGCACCTAGAAATCATGCCTATAGGATCTATCAACTAAATCTGAATCATTTATTTTGTCTAAGTCTAAAATCAGTAAATAGCATTGCTTAATATCTACAGAGCTTATGCTTTTGTGTAACCAACAAGTCTTCTTCTTTAAAAACTAGTACGCTCATGCATTGTTAGATATCATGCCTAGAGGTTTCGCCTAAGCAAGCCATAAGGCAAATTATTTAATGGAATCAGACTTCGTTAAATTCCAACCAGAAGATAGGTCTGATTCGGGTTTCTTATCTAAAATATGTAACAAATCAGTCTGCCTCCCGTTTCCTTTAAGTTTAATTAAGACCATAACTAGTATGTGTAAGACATGATAAATGATCTGTCTTTCAGTTGAGGAGGCCTGTTTGAGCCTTTAATTGTTATGTGTTTCCCTATATCTGCTCTACATGTTTTGAGTGTCGCCTTAGAATTTTATCCTTTTAAACCACGAAAGCCAAATCTCCCTTCCCTTTAGGACTAGTAGTCCCAAATGCCTCCGGGGCTGATAGGATTTGGGACGGGTAGTAGCATGCAATAGGAAAGCGAGACCATTCCGCGTTTAATACCTTAACGGAGTGGAAAAGGGTATATATGGATATGGCGACCACACAATAGCACCACATGTATAAACGGTTACCGGGTGTTGTGTGGGGTGATCCATATTATTTATAAATCTAGGAACCCCTTTCCCTTGTTTATTTTCAGAATTTTAAAAACTGCTCAACTTTCAGCTTCTTTAACTTCTTTTACTTGAATTGCTTGCAACAATTATGTGAAAACCCCTTCCCTTTACTTGTTTATTTTTAGAACTTCAAAACTATTTTCTTCCCAAACTTCAGCTTCTTTAACTTCTTTTACTTCAATTGCTTGCAACCATTATGTGAAAGCCACCCCGTATTTGCAATTCTTGCTTGTTTACTTAAAGTCACAATTATAGCATGGCCGGGAACCACACTAGTAGATCTCGAGGGGTGCCTAACACCTTCCCCTCGAGATAATTTCAAGCCCATACCCATTCTCTGGTTTTCTAAATCAAAATTCTTCTTAGTGTACTAATGCACTTAATAATTAGGTGGCGACTCTCCAATTCCAACCCAATTCCCAAAAGGAAAAGAGTTGACCGTCCAAATATTATAAACCCAATTTCGCGAGAAAAAAGAGGCATCGACAGCATGGCGACTCTGCCGGAGATTTCTTTAAGGCTTTTACCATTTTATGTTATTTGTGACTTTATGCTTCTTTATATGTCTTTACTTGTTTAAACGCCTAAGTAATTATTCTTTCTTCTACTATGAAACTAACTTGGCTCTTTGTTTCTTTTCTTTATTTCTCTTTATGCCTTCCTTTATCGCTTTCCTCTAATGTTGTTGTAAATTATGAGAAACTATTGTAATTATTGCTTTATGAACGTGCAAATATGTGACAACTTGTTAATTATTGTAACTGCATATTCAACATCACATTCCACTCGTGCCAAATAAAATATCATAGCAACACTTATAATGAGTGGTTGCGCCCTTCCGATACTATCACTCCCTAAATCCGGCAAAGGCATATTTGCGGTAAAACTAATCGATCAGCGGTGCCGTCAATAGTTCCGCGCCTTTCCCTCTTGAGTTTTTCGTTCAAGGGTACCGGTCTAAAGCCCATAGAAACCATTTCTCTCTAAATTATGCATGCATCATGGTCGAACCTAGACGAGTTAGTTATGTTGTCTGCATAATGACTCTTTAAGATAGACTTGTCCAAAGTCTACTGGGTTTCCCTGAAACCCAAATAGACCTTATCATGTTCTGTGCATTTATTTGGAGGACTAAATGCTTATTATGCTAATTGTTAATATTAAATAGTCAATTCCAGTGGGGGTAAGGGCCTAACCTTTTGTCTTGCAGAAAATAAGGCACGAAGTCCCCAAATTCGGCATGGTCAATCCACCCCAAATTGCTAAACTGGTGGGGAGATCTTCATTCTAACGATCAGGCTCTTGTCAGGAAGTATCTAGGAAACCTACCTTTTCTCCTAGAAATTTAACCCGACAACAAAATCATAGAAGCTGCCACTCTATTCTGGGATTGTGATAGGTCGGTATTCCGCTTTAGAGACATTGAAATGACAACTTTGCTTGAGGAAATAGGAGGACTGGCTGGAATACCGTGGGAAACTCCGGGTTTGTTGATGCCGAAAAACCGCAAGGGTAGAGGTTTTCTCAAAATGATGGGTCTAAAGAAGAATCCTGACTTGACATGTTTGAAGGAGTCGTACATTCCCTTTGACTATTTGTACGAAAGGTACGGTCACAGCAAATCTTACCATACTTATCCTGATGAGTTCGCCCTTATATCATTGGGGCATATCCATCGAAGGGTCTTTGTCTTCATGTTCTGTTTCGTGGGGATGATAGTGTTTCCAATGAAGAAAGCAAGAATCCACACCAGGCTAGCTATGGTCACCAAAGCTCTAATGGAAGCAATTGACGGGCAACCATTTAGTCTCGTGCCAATCATCATTGCGAAAATATACCGAGCCCTAGAAAGGTGTCAACAGGCAGCCAAACATTTCCAGGGCTGTAATCTACTACTTCAACTGTGGCTCACGGAACATCTCCAAAAGGGTGAGGAAATCCATCGTAGGGACTGGGACAATCATATCACCTATCATCACCCGAAGCAAATGAATTACATGCCCAACATGTTCGCTCAACCGAAGAATGCTAGAGAATGGGTCGAACTCTTTGATAATCTGATTGAGGACCGAGTGCAATGGATGTTGGAGTGGTTCCCTACTGAAGAATTCATCGTTCGATCTAGGGATGTGCCATTTCTGATACTGATCGGTTTGAGGGGGACCTACCCTTATATCCCTCTCCGAGTTATTAGACAGGCTGGTAGGAAGAAGGTTATACCAAGGGTCGACATGATGAGTCACTTCCGGTCTGACTTCCAGAATGACGATAGTCTGTACAGGTTCACTGCAATATTGTCTTGGGAAAGGAAACCATCAAACTAGATCGCTACCATGCTGGTTGTACCCCACACTATTCAGGCTGGCTGGAGGACAATTACAATGGTTTGGGTCAACCTGGGTTTGTTCGAGGTCACAGAATCATCGATGAAAAGGCTGAAGCACAAGTAAAGTACAACCAACTACGCAAGAGGATGCGGGAATGTGAAAATGAGCACCGTGAAATACAAGAATCCAATCAAAAACTAATTGAAGAATGGAAGGATATTGCTGTCAGCGCCAGCAAACGATTGATCTGCTTGGAGCGGGTTATAGTGGAACTGGAAAAGAAGTTTCTGAAAAGGGTCGAAGACTGCCGAGTTGCTAAAGGAAATGAAGGAGGACATCTGGCCAGAACTTACCTGCTGCTAGGATTGCACGAGCTGGGAGAGCTGTTCGAGGGAGCTAACATTGGCGAGTCTGGGGAAGGTCCCTCTGGGACCAAATAGATAGGAGTTTTTTTTCTTCCTTTTTTGCTTCGAGAAATGTAATAAGGCCTATGGCCACTAGTGACATTTTATTTCTTGTTATTTAGTGTCGTTTTGGGATTTGTCTACCTTTTTATCAATAAAATGAGGCATTTAGCATTCTAAGTTCTCCAAATTAACTTTTTGCTAGGCCTACCTCGGGCACAACAAGGTCCCCAATGCTAGGAGACGCTTTATATTTCCTGCACTATGTGTTTAAATACTGCAACATCTTTTCTTATAATCCTTACTGACTTGTCACCTTTTCTTTTACTTTTTGTTTATTCCCCTCCCCAAAGATTAGTTTGTGAACTCTGGCAACATCAGCGTACTTTACAAGATCCAGGGACCCTCCACCTACTCCTCCTCCCAGTCCTGTTAGGAACAAAAGCAAAAGAAAAATGGAAGATTCAAACAACTCAGCTGAATGGGTAGACGTCACACGTGGTGCTATGATCCCCAAGGAAAATGCCTCTCAGATAGAACAAAAACTACTGAAATTCCAAGAAGAGCTTGATCAAGTACGGAATTTGGCAATTTTGTCATTTTCCCTCACCACTCCAGAAGTTACCTTCCCGAATAATCAGAATCCCATACCTCCACAAAACATCCCAAAGCAAACCATTCCTCACCACCACTGTAATACTTGCCACACTCCCAACAACAATCCATTGCTCATCCCGGAACCGTTGAACTCCATAAATGACCACTGCCATACCCAACACCATACCCCCATCTATGTGGAGACCATGTCACACTCCACCCAACCCATCTCAAGCACACCTGAGTCCGATGATAAGGACTTGCTCATCAGAAATATGGCCGAAGAGCTTAAGAAGTTGACCACCAGAATTCAAGGCGTTGAAGGAAGTAAGGGAATTGAGGGGCTAAACTATGAAGATCTATGCATACAGCCCGATGTCAAACTGCCTGAGGGGTACAAACCTCCCAAGTTCGAAATATTTGATGGTACAGGGGATCCCAGGGTTCACTTGAGGACATACTGTGACAAGTTGGTCGGACTAGGAAAAGATGAGAAGATTCGCATAAATCTTTTCATGAGGAGCCTGAAAGGAGATGCTCTGTCCTAGTACATTAGCCAAGACCCAAAAAAGTGGTCAAACTGGGTAAGTATGGCGTCCAACTTCATGGACAGATTTAGGTTCAATATGGAAAATGCACCGGATGTATTTTACATTCAGAATCTAAAGAAGAAACCCACAAAAACATTTTACGAGTATGCTATGCATTGGAGATCAAAGGCTGCTAAGGTTTGACCTACTTTAGGGGAGGAACAAATGAACAAGTTTTTCGTCCGGGCTCAGGATCCGCAATACTATGAAAGATTGATGTTTATCGAAAACCACAAATTTTCTGACATCATCAAGCTAGGAGAAAGGATTGAGGAAGGTATCAAGAGTGGTATAGTTACGAACTTTGAAGCTTTGCAAGCCACCAACAAGGCTCTAAAGTCTGATGGTACGTCCAAGAAGAGGGACGTAGGTGCCATAATGGTTGCACAGAGAACCAAATCACCTTTAAAATACCAAACTTACCCAATACCTTCACTTATATATCAACCCACTCCAAATTTCTAAACACCCGCACATTTCTACCAAACCCCACCGCCTACCTATCAATCGCCTCCACCTTCTACATACCAACCTGCTTCACCCAGATATTCCCAGCCTGCACACGTCTACCAAGCCTACAACACTCAATAATCCCACTATCAATCACCTCCCCCTTGCTAAAACTTTCATAGACCCCGACCAAATTTCGACCGCAGACCTCCCAAACAATATACCGCCATTGCTGAACCAATCGAACAACTATATGAAAGACACAAAGTTGTTGGTTATGTCACCCATATCCCTGCTATAAACCCTGAAATCCCTTCCCAATGGGTTAACCCAAATAAAATATGTGCATACCATTCTAGCATGAAAGGGCACACCATCGATGAATGCCGCTCCTTGAAGAATAAGATCCAGGCTTTGATTGACAACAAGATCATCGTGGCAAAGGAGCCAGCCCTGAATATCTGCAATAACCCTCTACCAGACCACAAGGGTGGAGGTGTTCATATGATTGAAATTGAGGATGATTAGGATCCCAAAGGATCAATCAGTTTGATCATAGAAGGCGACGATCCAAAGAAACCAACAGTCACCCTTAATCTGATTGTAGACCAGATTCAGCCTTCTGAAGATGCCGTGGTGAACATGTCCATACCACTTGAGTTTGAAACACCAGCCTCTGCAAAGACGCCAACACCAATTGAGGTCTAGTATGGGTCCCCAAAGGTGCCTGTACCATTTGAAATTGTTGTATTACCTTCCAAAGCAAGGGTGCCCATTTCGGTATTAATGACAGCCGTAACACCATTCCAAACGAAATCCATACCATGGGACTACATAGCCGAGGCAAGAAGGAAAGGGAAAGCCAAGTTCGGGGAAGCAGTTGCAGCATAGGGTATGACAAGGACTAGTACGGTTTACACCCTAGAACACTTGGCTGAGTCTAGTAAGCAAACCTCTAGTTGACAAGCCATCACCGAAATCGGGCCCGATGATCTCTGGAGAAAGATACAAGTAAAGGAATGCTCAGTCATTGATCAGCTGAACAAAACACCGGTGTAGATTTCTATCCTTGCTTTGCTACAGAATTCCGATGCACACAAGAATTACTTGTTAAAAGTGCTGAGTGAGGCATATGTACCAAGCAACATCATCGGAGGAGAAATGGAAAACATGTAGGTCAGGTATTGGAGAGTCACAAAATCATTTTCCACGAAGATGAGCTGCCACCAGAGGGATTGAGTCACAACAAGGCATTGCACATCACTGTGCGGTGCGAAGATATTTTATCACCTGGATCCTAATCGATGGGGGGTCCAGTCTCAACATCTATCAGCTGGTGACACTCAGGACATTGGGAAAAAGGCTACATGAAATCAAGGACGGGGCCATTAATGTTAAGGATTTCGACGGGTCTCAAAGGTCTACTATTGAGGAAATTAGCTTGTGTTTACAAATGGGGTCTACTTGGTTTGATGTTGATTTTCAAGTGATAGATGTGCCGGCATTTTACAATTTGTTGTTGGGAATACCATGGATTCATGCTGCCAGGGCCATAGCATCCACACTACATTAGGCAGTGAAGTTTGAGTGGAATTACCAGGAGGTAATCATTCATGGCGATGGTAGCAATCACATATATAGTCGCCAGACCATCCCGGCGATTGGAGGAAGAAGAAGGATAGGCGGGGAAACTTACCACCACATCGAACGAGTTAATGCCGTCGATAAGGATAAGTGGTGGGACAACAAAATTGAAAGCATATTGAACTGGAGCGGTTATGAACCTGGCAAGCGACTTGGCAAGAATCTCCAAGGAATTGCTAAGCCCATGAAGCTCAAAAAACATGGCACCACCTTCGGATTGGGATATGAATATACCTGGAGAGAATTCAAGGAAGGGTCGCCACTATGGCGCGGTCCTTACTATCCATTGAAGCAACCAATACCACGCTTGGAACAGACTTTTCAACCGACCGAAGTTATCTATGGGTCAGAAGAAGAAGCCCTAGCAACAATAAAGAATTTGTTCCTAGAAGACGATGATATGGATTGCTGTGTCATTTTTGAGGAGGAGGGGAGGAAGGCCCTTCCATACAGGCTGTAAAAAGATGAGCACGCCTCAACAAATGGACCGTCAGAACCACCAGAGCCCAGCGTGCCTCGGGGTAGCAAGGCTGAACAAGCACCATGCATTATTTTATTTTACTAGTTTACTTTCCTTTCGCATTTTTGTTTTTGCAAAGAAGAGCTCCAATGTTCAAAACATTTATCAAAAGCACTTCAGTTTTCTTATAAATCTTACTCTTATTACTTTCTCTCATTACTTTACTTATACATCATTACTATTACTTATCTTGATGAACCGATGACTGTGACATGCAATGAGACAATGTAACAAACTGATATAGATTCAGAGGAAGATGATATATCGGAAGAGATTGTTAAGAAAGTCGAGAATTTCAAAAAAAAGGCCCAAGTCCAACTTGGATGAAACTGAGATTGTTAACTTGGGAGATGCAGAAAATGTCAAAGAAACACGAATCAACATTCATTTGTCACCGTCAGAAAAGAAAGAATATACGGAGTTTCTAAAAGAGTATGAGGACATATTTGCCTGGTCGTACGATGACATGACTGGTCTGAGCACATCCATTATGGCTCACAAATTGACGACTGACCCGGCCTGTCCGCTAGTAAAATAGAAGCTCAAAAAGTTCAAGCCAAATATGAGTTTGAAAATCAAGGAAGAGGTCACTAAGCAGGTCAAAGCTAAAGTTCTCAGGGTAGTAGAGAATCCGACATGGTTAGCCAACATTGTGCCAGTACCGAAGAAGGATGGGAAGGTTAGAGTCTATGTCGACTACCAGGATCTCAACCGGGCAAGTCCAAAAGACGACTTCTCCTTGCTGAATACACATATCTTGATTGACAATTACGCCAAGCATGAGCTGCAATCATTTGTTGATTGTTTGCTGGGTACCATCAGATATGGGTGGATGAAGAAGATGCTGAAAAAATAACTTTCATTACGCCGTGAGGGATGTATTGCTACAAGATGATGTCGTTTGGGTTAAAGAATTCAGGGTCCACCTACATGAGGGCCATGACCACCATTTTCCATGACATGATACACAAGGAGATCGAAATGTATGTAGACGATGTCATCATCAAGTCCAAGAAAGCCGCTGATCACATGGAAGATTTGAGAAAATTCTTCAATAGACTAAGAAGGTATAACTTGAACCTGAATCTCACAAAATGTGTATTGGGGGTTCCAGATGGAAAATTGCTTGGGTTCATTGTGAATCGCCGAGGGATAGAATTGGATCCATCAAAGGTCAAAGCTATTCAAGAATTGCCACAGCCAAAGAACAAGAAAAAAGTAATGAGTTTCTTGGGGAGACTTAACTACATCAGCCGGTTTATAGCACAATCTACTGTCATCTGTGAGACAATCTTTAAGATGTTGAAGAAGGATGCCGCTACCAAATGGACCGATGACTGCCAAAAGGCCTTCGACAGAATCAAGGAGTACTTGTCAACACCGCTAATTTTGGTCCCGCCCGAGCCAGGTAGACCCCTAATACTCTATCTTGCAGTATTGGATGGATTATTCGGATGTGTTCTGGGGAAATATGATGAAATAGGGAGGAAGGAGCAGACCATCTATTATCTCAGTAAGAAGTTCACCCCATACTAGGTCCGGTATTCTCTATTGGAACGCACCTGTTGTGCTCTGACTTGGGTAGCTCAGAAGCTGAGGCACTATTTCTGTGCTTATACTATGTATCTTATATCAAGGATGGATCCTTTGAAGTACATCTTCCAGAAGCCCATGCCCACTGGCAAGCTAGCCAAGTCGCAAATCCTGTTGCGTAAATTTGACATTGTCTACGTGACTTAGAAGGCAATCAAGGGACAAGCACTAGCAGATCTCCTTGCGGAAAATCCTGTAGACAGAGAATACGAACCCCTGAAGAAGTATTTTCCTGACGAGGAGGTATCATTTGTAGGAGAAGACATTGCAGAATCATATGATGGTTGAAGGATGTTTTTCGATGGAGAAGCAAATTTCAAAGGAGTTGGCATAGGAGCAGTCCTAGTGTCATAAACCGGCCAGCATTATTCGGTATCCGCCAAATTCAGGTTCCCCTGCACTAACAATATGGCCGAGTACAAACCATGTATCTTAGGGCTCAAGATGGCCATTGACATGAACGTCCAAGAGTTTCTAGCGATTGGAGATTTAGACTTACTTATACATCAGGTCCGAGAAGAATGGGCAACCAATAACTCCAAGATACTCCTATACCCGCATCACGTACAGGAGTTGAGAAAGAGGTTCACAAAGACGGAATTCCAACATGTTCCCAGAGTCCAGAATGATTTCGCCGATGCATTGGCTACCCTGGCCTCTATGATACAACATCCAAATAAGAATTTCATTGTTCCTATTCCCATGAAGATCTACAATCAGCCAGCTTACAGTGCTCATGTCGAAGAAGAAGCAGACGGAAAGCCTTGGTTTCATGACATCAAGGAATATTTGGCAAAAGGAGAATACCTAGAGCTTGCAAATACTACTCAGAAGCGCACACTTCGAAGATTGTCCAATAATTTCTTTCACAGTAGAGGAATCCTGTATAGGAGGACTCCAGATTTGGGATTACTAAGGTGTGTCGACGCGAAGGAAGCATCTAAACTGCTAGAGGAAATTCATGCTGGGATATGTGGACCACATATGAACGGTTTTGTCTTAGCCAAGAAGATACTCCGAGCAGGTTATTTTCGGATCAATATGGAGACGGACTGCATCCAGTATGTCCGTAAATGCTACCGCTGTCAGATACATGCCGACATAATAAATGTGCCTCTAAATGAGCTTAATGCAACAAGCTCTCCATGGCCGTTCGCTGCATGGGGATGGATGTTATCGGACCAATCGAACCTGTCGCATCAAACAGGCATAGGTTTATCCTAGTAGCAATTGACTATTTCACCAAATGAGTTGAAGCAACATCTTCTCATGACAGACTTTGTCCGCGACTGTATCGTTTGTCGATTCGGAATTTCAGAGTCAATCATTACTGATAACGGCTCCAACCTCAATAGTGATTTGATGAAAGCCATGTGTGAAACCTTCAAGATCAAACACAAGAATTCTATAGCCTATAGACTTGAGATGAATTGAGCGGTAGAAGACGCCAACAAGAATATCAAAAAGATACTGAGGAAAATGATAAAGAAGCATAAGCAGTGGCATGAGAAGTTATCATTTGCTTTATTGGGGTATCGCACCACAGTCCGCACATCAATCGGGGCAACTCCCTACATACTGGTTTACGGTACTGAAGCGGTCATTCCCGCCGAGGTCGAAATTCCCTCCCTAAGGATCATACAGGAAGCAGAACTCGATGATGCAGAGTGGGTAAAAAGTCGTTACGAGCAGTTGGATCTTATAGATGGAAAGAGAATGAATGTAGTTTTCCATGGTTAGCTTTATCAGAACAGAATGTCCAGAGCTTTCAACAAGAGAGACAAATCAAGACGGTTCGCATCGGGGTAGTTGGTGTTAAAGAAGATTTTTCCACATCAAGATGAAGCCAAAGGGAAGTTCTCTCCCAACTGGCAAGGCCCATATATGGTTCATCGGGTTCTAACAGGAGGAGCCCTTATACTTGCAGAAATGGACGGAGAAGTTTGGCCAACACCGGTCAACTCAGATGCAGTCAAGCGATACTATGTGTAACCATTTATGATTTCCTTATGTAATTTGAACTACGTTTGACCTGATTCCGTTTAAGAGGGGATACATAGGTAGCCTTATCGGTTTGGTCACAATTCAATAAAACTTTCATTCCCCCTGCAATTGGAAGCTGGGGCAGAATTTCGAGGAGGACCCTCAAAATTCTGAAGTAATTTCAGTCGATCATCGCAAGCAGCCGTTAGAAGTGTCGATCCAGCAAAATGGGGCAAAATTTTGAGGGAGACCCTCAAAATTCCGAAGCAAGAGAGGTTGCAATGTCTTGGACTGCGTCTCAGTCGTTGGTTCATTTAAAGAAAACTATTCTTAATTATGTATTTACGCTATATTTCTACTAAATCATGCATATCTATCACCAAAATTGTTCTGTTTAGCAACGCTACCCTATGGATACCCACAGTATCACCAAATTAGAGCTGAGCCGATCAAGCGAAGTCAGCGGGGACACGGAACTAACTTTTTCCCTTTACAAAACTCACAATTTTTCTTTGGATGCAGGCACCCAAGTCATAAATTTATATATTATACACTCATATTGTTCTGGAACACAACTCTCGAAATTATCGCTTCACAACTGCTATCCGCATATAATATCCCCAACAGCCGCAATATCACAATCAGCTACCAGCTGTTAGCTAAGAATGTTTATCACTATTCGTCTTTTATCCCTTGCATAAGGCTACTATTCTGCCTTTCGAGGTTAATCTCTACCTCCATCTACATTTCCTGCATTGCATAAGGCTATTATTTTGCCTTCCAAGGTTAAGCTCTGCTTTCATTTGCATTCCTGCATTGTATAAGGCTACTATTCTGGCTTCTGAGACTAAGCTCTGTCTTCATCTGCATTTCCTGCATTACATAAGGCTACTATTCTGCCTTCTGAGACTAAGCTCTGTCTCCATCTGCATTTTCTGCATCGCATAAGGCTACTATTCTGCCTTCCAAGACTAAGCTTTGTCTCCACCTGCATCGGCTGAAAGATCGTCGTTTTACTTACATTTTTTGTATGGCTGAAATATCGCCACTTTATTTAAATTCTGCATCAGCTGAAAGAATGCCGTTTTACTTACATTTTTTGCATGGATAAAATATCGCCACTTCATTTAAATCCTGTATCGGCTGAAAGATTGTCGTTTTACTTACATTTTTGCATGGCTGAAATATTACCACTTTATTTGAATCCTGCATCGGCTGAAATATTGCCACCTTTATTTATGTCTTGCATCGACTGAAATATCGCCACTTTATTTACGCTCTCATGGGCTGAAAGATCGCCACCTTTTGCATTTCATGGGCTGAAAGATCGCCAAATTATCCGAGGGCGTAATTGTTTGGAGGCAACATCTTCATAGTCCGAGAACGACATGCCATGGCCTAAGGACTCCTTTATCTCTTGCATATCATTATTCAAAGGCATCATCGCTCAGAGGCATCATTATCATATCCCGAGAGCATCACTTCATAGCTTGTGAATCCTTTATTATATGCTTCATAGCCTAGGACAACATGGTCTGAGGACGTCATCCTAACCGTCCAAAGACAACATTCATTGGTCTGACGGGAAATTGCATCACGTTTAAATTTTTGCACAATATATGCACGTATTGTTTATTTGCAGGTAAACCAGGAAGAAACAACCATCTCAGCAGGAGAGATCCCTCTCCGGTTCCCGCAGCCCTACTAGACTCTTAACCGCCCATCCCAACCTAAATATCGCGTTCGTTCTTGAAAGATCTCCCTCGGCATACTCTGCCGACGGATCCTGAACTACATATGATCTGATTCCTGTGAGACTAGGGATATGTAGTCATCTCAGGAACCAGAGCACGTTCAATCGCTTCAAACTATTCCGTTCGGTCAAGATTCATCATATCTTTACCCGATAACTCTTCCAACCTTCCCGGGTAAAGAGGGGTAATTGCTGATACCTAATTTTTCTTCGTCTATTTTTTGTATGCAAAATACTTTTCAATTTTATATATATGCATATATAAGTATGCCTAAGTGTTTTAGTTTTTTTCCAATTTTTAAAAGTTTTTTTAATCAATTTATTGTCCATTTTAGTAGTATAAAAACCAATAATTATTTCCAAAATTATCATCTTTGTGAATAACTTATTTTATTCTTATATTTATACCAAAATATATCTATAAGTAATTTTTATATATTTTTACAAATTTATTTGGTATTTTAAAAGTCAAATTGCATATAATTGGAATTTTAGCCTATTTTAAGAATTAATAGCGTATTATAATTATGAAATTGGTTCTAATATTATTAAATTAATATTTATATATTATTAATTGATCCAGTATATTTAATTTGCTTTCAAAATCATGTTTACTATTTTTATAAAATAAAAAGGGAAAAACTGGCTATTAAAAATTTGGCCTCATTTCTTTTCAATTACAGCCCTATTACATTTCGATTATAGCCACATTAACCCTCCTAACTGACCCAATTTTAATCCCGACCGGACCAGCCCAATCTCATACCCTCAACCCATTTTAATTACCCAACCCAATCCTTTTTTGATATAGACCGTTGATCTCTGAGATCAACGGCTCATATTTACCCTTCCATAATTAAACTTAAATGACTACCCTAATACCCCCATTATTGTCAACGCACCCCTCTTTCCTTTATCGTGAACAGGATGTCCGGAAATCGGGTATACGACATTATGGGAGGACAACTCTTATTCCCTTGCGAGAATTGGGTTTTGGAATTTTGGAGAGTTTCCACCTAATGATTATAGTGCATTAGGACACTTTTAAAGAGAGAAGAAATTGAGAAGAGAAACCAGCGTTTGGGGGGCTTAGAGATTATCTCGAGGGGAAGGTTTTAGGCACCCCTCAAGATCCACTAGTGTGGTTCCCGGCCATGCTATAATTGTCACTTTAAGAAGGTAGAAGAAACAAATATAGTTTGCACATAAAATTACAAATAAGTTTAAAGCTTTTCAAAAAAAAAAGAAGGGGATGTACAGTTTAAAAAAAAGGAATTAATTAAAGGAAACGGAATTAGAAGAAAACATTGTAAGTAAAAGAAAAGGGGGTCCTAGGTTTATACAAAATATGGATCACATCAGTGTAATACCCGGCGTACACTCCTCAGAAGAGGGGTCGCACGTGATATTAGCGCACCTGTCATCATATCCATATTCTACCCTTCCCACCCCGTTAAGGTATTAAAGCACGTTTAGTCTCGTTTACTTATTGCATGCTAGTACTCGTCCCAACTTATCAGTCCCGGGGTATTAGGACTTCTAATCCTAAAAGGGAAGAAAGGGATGGGGCCTTTGTGGAGTTTAAAGGATAAAATTCTAGTTTCGTCATTCAAAACAAACACCAAATAGGAGGAAGAACAAACAGATAAGCAAGGCTCAAATAAACCCCTTAAATCAGATAAACATATAGTTTAGCATGCCTTGGCAAATACTTATTTGGTCTTAGATTAAAATTAAACAGCGAGCGGACTGGTTCAACACATATATTTAGACAGAAAGTCTGCATTAGACAACTCGGATATAATTATCAGAGATTAAGGCATTTAATGCGAGTTGTTTTAAGAAGGCACTGATTTTAGAAGATAACTAATGCAGAAGAGTTTGGAAGGACAGGCTGAGGACTTAGAAAAGTATTTAGAAATGAATTTCAAAAAGGATCAGCGGACCGACCAGTTATAAACACAAAAAAAAAGAGTAGTTGTTAAAAAAAATTCAGAAGAGACAGAACTATCTAAAAAAGAGTGAGCTGTAGAATTGATTTAAACAACGAGTTCAGGAATCGAGTTGAAAAAATATATTTAGGCAGAACATTAGAGAAGCCGTTTCAGAAAAAGATATGCAAATTTGAAGAACTCGATTTTTCAGGACAAATGTACATTGATTGAAGAGAATTTTTATCAAAAGTTAAATTTTGAAAAACGTTACTGAATTAGGCATTTAAGAACTAGTTAACCAGTTATTACTGCTTTAAACGGGCCAAGCGAGTTTGATGCAAAATCCTATAGGCATGATATCTATGTTATCGATTTTCAGAACTTGTTAATGAACTCGTGAAAAGATACTTGTTTAATTAATCCTAAAGTTTGCCTTATGAATATGCATATCCTATAGGCATGATATCTATAAATTTTTAGAAAATTTAAACTCCTATAGGCAGGATCTCTAGATGCGTAATTACAGAATATGAGTGTTAAATCCTATAGACATGCTTTCTAGGTGATTTGCAGTAAAGTTAAGCGTTAAATCCTATAGGCATGGTCTCTATGTGATTGAATCAGTATTAAAGGACCCTATAGGCAGGATTTCTAGTTTGATTAAAAGTAAAATCCTAAATCATGATTTCTACCCTTTTGATGCAAGAAAGTAAAGACCCCTCCCACACCCTTTTACTTTACTCCTCGAGTTTCATGCAAGTTATTACAATGCTAGAAAAATATAGAAAATACATCAAAAGACAACAGCTAGATCCGAGAAGCCTAATTCAACCTTAATGTCCAATAACATGTATTTAACCAATTTCGGGACCCAAATTTCCAAAGCCATCTCTTTATCCAAAGTGTTTCAAAGTTCCAAGGAATCACAGGGATTCTTGGCATTGCTTACACCCAGGATACCATTAGAATAGTGCAGTATGGAAGAGCCAGCTCTTAGGCATCCAAGTTCAGAGGGAGCTCAGGGGTCCCAAAGCATGGCTTGCAAGAGAGGGGCAGAACTTATAGCTAAGAGTAACTGCAAAGTGAAAGGGGGATTAGGGAGCCATGGCAAATGGTGGTCATGCCTAACCACTAGGTAGGCTGGCACACCCCTGACCACTTGTTTGGTTAAACAAGTTAGGAGCAGACCCTTGAAGGTCAGACCAAGGTCTGGATAGTGATTAGGACACTATCAGACCCAAGTCCAAGGCTCAAACACATAAAAGGGGAAAATGAGTGGGAATTGATTGAGTTAGGGATTCAAAGAACCCAATTCAGAATCATAGACAGCAATATTAAAGTATTGTTATGCCCTGAACCATAACTCACATGCAAAGGGTAAAGGGAATGGAATTCACATAGGAACAATAATGACAAAGTTGCAGAAAAACAGTAAAGGAAAGCATAACAGAACTAGGATGTAAAACACATAGTGGATGAGCAGTATTTAAACTAAGATGGACATACCAGTTGCAAAGTAAGAGAGTAGCAGAGTAACCACGACAAGCAAGCAGCAGAAACAACTTAGGTTTTCAGCAGAACACTTGAAGATTCAAGGAGAGCTTAAAGGGTATTTCAGAAAGCAAAGAGGAGAAATGCACAAAACTGGTCTGTGTATTCGAGAGAAGAAGGGAGTAGAAAGCAGATTGCCTATTATTGCTTGATTGTTACTTACTTGTTGTTACTTATTCTTTGAAAAGGGGAGGACTGAGCCATTTATATAGTTTTGAAAATAGGCGAGGCAGGCACAAAGGTATAAACATAGAAACTAATCAAATTAGTATCAATTAGGGTAGACAGACTCCTTTAATTAAGGGTATAGTTCAGACGACTAAGAAGGAAGAGAGAATCAGTTTATTAAGGCTAAATTAAGGTAAAGAGACCATATGGTGCACAAATAAGGTCACATACACAATTGGATATTTAAGGAAAGAGGGCACAGTAGTAAAAATAAGGTATAAGTTTAAAAATCAGTCAAGGGATCTTGGATCCAGTTGTAAATCACAAAGAGACTGAGATAATTAAGGAAGTAAATAATTCAAATGTTGGTACAAAATCACAGAAGATACAAGATCAATTATTTAAGGGAAACATCAGTAAGGTAAAAAAGGTTCAATCAAGAGAAATTAGTGACGAATTTCTTAGCCTGATTAAAGGAATTTCAAAATAAAACATTGAAAGGGAAGCTTATATATAAGCATGCAGTTCAAAACAAAGAAGAACAAAGAGAGTTTTTTTTCCATAATCACAGGCAAATAAGTTCACAAGTTCGATTACAGACCCATCATGAGTCTGTAAACCTAGGGTTTCAGAGTGAAAGCCTTGTGTCTTTCACTTCAAAGAAAAGAAAACCCCCCAAATCTTAGGGTTTCACATGGAGTCGGAGGTGAGGGAATCGTTCAAAGTCACAGAGATAGGCAGATATGCACAAACAGAAGTAAGAGGAAATTACGAGTTTTAAGACGAAGGTAGGCAAGAGCATGATCAACAGAACTCAAAAACAAAATCAAAGCATGAGCTTAAATACATAAGCAAAAAGCGAGTCAATAACCTAGGCTAACATGTGAACAAAAGAGGTAAAAGAATCTCCGTAAAAGATCCAGCAAGAAACACAAGAGCAAGCTTGAGCATAACAAGGAATAAAACAACGAGCATGAACACACATAAAAGAGTAAAAGAATTAGAAACATTTAGAAACCATTATCATAAAACCCTAAAAATAGGATTCGAACAGTTTTGAAAAGGGAAAATTGGGGAAAACTCTAAAATGGCACACACATCATAGATCTAGCATAGATCTAGACGAATAGGAGAAAATGGAACCTCGATTAGGCTAAGGTTTCTGAGAACTCAAAAGGACGAGATGGCTTGGAAGTCTCAAGAATGGTTCTGAGCTAGCAAGGTTGAATCCAGGCTCGAGAGGCTGAGATACGCCGGAGCAAAGCCGGAAACGGCCAAAGAAACTCAAACCGGCCAGGGTCTGGATGAAGACCTTCGAGGTCTAGCCTTGAATCTTCAATGAGCAAGCGTGTGAGTGCATGAGATGGTGGGTAGAGGTTGTCCATGTCTAGATTAGCCATGGATTCTGGTGATTTGAGGTCGAATGGGGAGGTAGGTGGATATTAGGGTTTAAGAGGTTGAGAGGGTTCGAGAGAGACGAGAGGAACCAGAGGCGGCGTATTTGGAGAATGGGGATAGGTTTAGGGTCGTTTGGGAATTAAAATGGTAAAGGAGGAAATGTGGTCGTTGATCATTTTGATCAACGGCCTGGTTCAAAAGGGAGCCGGGCAGGTAAAAAATAAATGGGTCGTGGGTCGAGTTAATTAAGAAATTAGGTAGGGAATTTTGGGTCTGATTTGGGCTTAAGATTAAGGTTAATTTCGGGCTAAAATTGAAATGCAAAGGTCTAACTCTTAAATAGCCACTTTTCCCTTATTTTAATTTATAAAAATAGCAAAATAATTTCTGGAAGTAAATCAAATATGATAAAATGATTAATGACACATAAATATCAAATTAAAAATACTGTAGTCAATTTTATAAATATAATTACAATTGAATCTTTAAAGAGGCTAGTATTGCAATTATATGCAATTTAGTTTTAAAAATACCAAATGAATTTGTAAAAATATGCAAAAATCATGTTAGCTATGTTTTGATGTAAATATGAGAATAAAATAGATTGTTCACCAAAATGACAAATTTTGGGAATAATTATTGGATTTTATGGTATAAAAATAGGCAATAAATTGGTTTAAAAATCATCAAAAAATATCAAAACTCATAGGTATGCTTATATATGTACAAATATGTTATTTTGGAAGTATTTTGGGTATGAAAAATACATAGGGAAAAATTAGGTATCAACAGCTGCCCCGCTTTACCCGAGGAGGATGAAAGAGTTGTCGGGTAAAGACAAGATGGCCAATTTTGACCGGATTGGCGATTGGAAAAAACTTTGACCGAGCTCTAGTTTTTGAGCTGTCTACATATCCCTGATTTTACAGGAATCAGGCCATATGTAGTTCAGGAATCATTGATGGAGTATGTCAATGGAGATTTGAAAAGGAACGGACGCGATGCTTAGGTTTGGAAAGGGTGTTTGGAGTCGGATGGGCTGCGGGAACCGGAGCGGGATCACTCCTGTTGAGACGGTCGTTTGCTACCAGTGTACATACAAATGAAATATAGGCGTATATCGTGCATAAACTTAAACGTGATGCAAGTTCCCGTTGGACCATGAATATTGCCTTCGTACGGTTAGGATGACGTCCTCAGACCATGATGTCCTGGGCCATGAAACGCAAAATTAAGGGATTCACAGGCTATGAGATGACGTTCTCGGGCCATGATGATGGTGCCTCCTAACCATGACGCCTTTGAATAATGATGTGCAGGATATAAAGTGGGGTCCTCGAGCCATGTCATGGTGTTCTCGGGCTATGAGGATGATGCCTCCGAACGCTGACGCCTTTGGACAGTTTGGCGATATTTCAGCGCATGAGATACAATATTTGGCGGTATTTCAGCCAATGCAAAGAAATGTAAATGGCAATATTTCAGCCAACAAAAATTTAAATAAACAGGCGATGTTCCAGTTGATGGAGAATTTAAATAATAGTCTGGCGATATTTCAGCCGATGCAAAAAAGTGTAAATGGTGATATTTTAGCCGACCGAAAACATAGGTATAGATGATGGTGGAGATTTAAATATGATCTGGCGATCTTTCAGCTGATGTAGAAGAAATGTAAATGGCGATATTTTAGCCAATTGTAGGACGTAAGTAAAAGGTGGCGATATTTCAGCCATGCAAGAGAAATAAAGTGGCGATATTTCAGCCAGCAAATGGAGACAACGCATAGTCATGGAAGGCAGAAAGGTAGCCTTATGCAATGCAGGAAATGCAGATGGAGACAGCACTTAGTCTCGAAATACATAAAGGTAGCCTTATGCAATGCAGGAAATGTAGATGGAGACAACGCTTAGTCTCGAAAGGCAGAAAGGTAGCTTTATGCAATGCAGGAAATGCAGATGGAGACAACGCTTAGTCTCGAAAGGCAAAAAATAGCCTTATGCAATGCAAGAAATGCAGATGGAGACAACGCTTAGTCTCGGAAGGCAGAAAAGTAGCCTTATGCAATGCAGGAAATGCAGATGGAGACAACGGTTAGTCTCGGAAGGCAGAAAAGTAGCCTTATGCAATGCAGAAAATGCAGATGGAGACAATGCTTAGTCTCGGAAAGCAGAAAGGTAGCCTTATGCAATAAGATAAAAGCGGATAGTAAGAACAAAATTCTTAGCTAATAGCTGATCGTGATATTGCGGCTGCTGGGGCCATTGCGTGCGGATAACAAATTCGAATAGGCGCTACGGTTCGATGCGGTTGCATAACATGTTTGGTAACTTTGTGACTTGGGTGCCTGCATCCAAAGAAAATTGTGAGTTTTTTAGAGGGGGAAAGGTTAGTTCATCCTCCCGTGGTTTCTGGCGTCACGTATTATTGGGGTAGCGTTGCTAAACGACAGCAATTCCAATGATAGTTATGCATGATTTAATAAATATAACGTAAGTATATATTTGAAAAATGATTTTCTTTTGGATGAACCAATGACTGCGACGTGGTCCAAGACATTGCAACCTCGCTTGCTCCGGAATTTTGAGGGTCCTCCTCAAAATTCTGCCCTAGTTTATTGGGGTGGCGCTTCTGACGGCTGCGCTGAATGTCAGAAGACGATCAACCTCAGAATTTTGAGGGTCCTTCTCAAAATTCTACCCCAGTTTATTGGGTTGGCGCTTTTGGCGATGAAAAGACTAAAAACTGACTTCGGAATTTTGAGGGTCCTCCTTAAAATTCTGCCCCAGTTCCGATAGTAGGGAAAAATGAAATTTTTATTAAATTGTGACCGAACCCATAGGGATGCCTACGTATCCCCTCTTAAACGGGAATCATGTCAGGCATAGTTCAAATAATAGGCACCCTAGGTGGTAACACAACAACTTCAAAGGGTGTAGGTGCCTTTGGAACTCCAAATTCAACCTCGATTGGTCCGAGCGCCTTTGCAGAAGGAGGCACTTCAAATTCAAGAGGTATAGACATATTTACTTTACCATCCCTGGAGGGCTGATTTTGCACAACAATTGGGTTAAGTGTAACCGCCGGTTTCTTTGGTTCATCCCCCTCAGCAATCAAACCTATCGACCCTTTGGGGTCCCAATCATCTTCGATCTCGATCATGTGAATGTCTCCACCTTTGTGGTCTGGCAAAGGGTTGTTATGAACATTAGGAGCAGGCTCCTTTACTACTATGACCTTATTATCGATCAGGGTTTGAATCTTGTCCGACACTCGTCAAGGGTGTGTCCCTTCATGCCGGAATGATACGCACAGGTCTTGTTGGGGTTGACCTACTGGGAGGGATTTTCTGGAGCTTTGGCTAGGATAGGAGTGACATAACCAGCAGCTTTAAGTCTTTCATATAGCTGGTCAATTGGTTCAGCGATGGCTGTGTATTGTTTGGGAGGTTTGCGGTCAAAATTTAGTCTGGGTCTTGGGAAACTTTGATGGGTGGGTGGTGATTGGTAGTGAGAGGGTTGAGCGTTATAAGCTTGGTAAACAGGTGCTGGTTGAGAGTATCTAGGTGAGGTGGGTTGATATGTGATAGGTGGAGAGGATTGGTAAACGGGAGATGGATATGAGGGTGCGGGTGCTTGGTAATTCGGGATGGGCTGATATGTAAGTGGAGGTGATGGGTAAGTGTGGTATTTTGGTGGTGATTTAGCTCCATGTGCGACTATTACGGCACTCACACCCTTCTTTTTGGACGTGCCACCAGTCTGTAAAGCCTTATTGGTGACCTGTAGTGCGTCAAGATTCATAACCATACCATTCTTAATGCCCTCTTCGATTCTTTCTCCAAGTTTGATGATATTGGAGAACTTCTGACCCTCAATCAGCATCAACCTCTCGTAATATTGGGGATCCTGAGCTCGGATGAAGAATCTATTCATTTGCTCCTCTTCTAGGGTCGGCCTGACCTTTGCAGCTTCTGACCTCCAACGAGTGGCATACTCGCAGAATATTTTGATGGGCTTCTTCTTCAAGTTCTGTATATAGAATACATCCAGTGCATTCTATGTATTGAATCGGAATCTATCCATGAAGTCCTATGCCATACCTACCCAAATTGTCCATTTCTTGGGTTCCTGACTGATTTACCAGGATAGTGCCCCTCCCTTCAGCCTCCTCATGAAGAGCTTCATACGGATCTTCTCATCTCTTCCAACCCTAACTAGCTTATCGCAATAGGTTCTCGGGTGGACTCTGGGATCTCCCGTTCCATCAAACATTTAGAACTTGGGAGGTTTATACCCCTCCAGAAGTTCAACATCTGGCTGAATGTAGAGGTCCTTGTAATTTAACCCTTCGATACCTTTGTTACCTTTCGTGCCCTGAACCCGGCTTGTCAATTTCTTGAGTTCTACTGCTAAGTTCCTGATAAGGGAGTCCTTGTCATCAGACTCAGGTGCGTTTGAGATTGGTTGGGTGTAGTGGGGTACAGTATCCACATAAATATGAGTGTTGTGGAGATGGTCATTGGTGGTGTTCAGTGGCTTGGGAATGAGTAATGAAGTGTTATTTGGAGTGTGGCATGTGTTGGAGTAAGTGGGTTGTATCTGTGGTTGTGGGGTATTTTGTGAAGGTGCGGGATTCTGGGTGTTAACATCAGGAGCAGCAAGAGTGAATGATAGGCTTGCCAAGTTCCGAACCTGGTCCAATCCTTCCTGGAATTTTAGCAATTTCTGCTCAAGATGAGCAGCAGTTCCCTTAACAATTGGGGTACCCTGAGAAGTTTCCTCCTTTTCGATCTCCTTTCTAGCACCTGCGTCTCCCATTTTGCCTTTGTTCTTGCTTCTGATAGGACTCGGAGGAGGAGGAGGTGGAGGGCCCTTGGATCT
This sequence comes from Nicotiana glauca, assembly GCA_026770625.1. Lineage (NCBI taxonomy): Eukaryota > Viridiplantae > Streptophyta > Magnoliopsida > Solanales > Solanaceae > Nicotiana > Nicotiana glauca. The sequence goes on from MU783510.1 coordinate 30,110, forward strand.
TGTAGTGTATGCTGATGGTGCCAGAATGCATGAACTAACCTTTGGGGAGGGGAATAATAAAAGAAAAACAAAAAGGTAACAAGTTAGTGCGGGTCATGAGGAAAAAATGTTGCAATATTTAAACACGTTGTGCGGAAAATATAAATCGTGTCCTAGTTTTGGTGCCTCGTTGTGCCCGAGTTAGGCCTAGCGACAAATAGTTTTGGATAACTTATAATGCTTAAATGCCTCATTTTATTGATAAAAATAAGACGAATCCAAAATGACGCTAAATGACAGAAAGTAAATGTCACTAGTGGCCATTGGCCTTGTTACATCATTAAGGCAAAATAAAGGACTCCTGACTACTTGGTCCCAGA
>MU783510.1:32659-45061 GCA_026770625.1 Nicotiana glauca
GGCATTGAAATAATAAAGCAGTAAGGAAAGCAGTTAAATGAAAGGAAAGACATGAAGAGCCAAGTTAGTTTTTCATGATGAAATAATTAAAAGGCAAGAAATAAAGGTAATTAAAGAAATAATGAAGTCACAAATAACATGTAATGGTAAAAAGCCTAAAGAAATCCCCAGTAGAGTCTCCATGTTGTCGACGCCCCCCCTTTTTTCTTTGTCGCAGACGGGCTGTCTGGAAATCGGGTATACGACATTATGGGAGGACAACTCTTATTCCCTTGCGAGAATTGGGTTTTGGAATTTTGGAGAGTCGCCACCTAATCATTATAGCGCATTAGGACACTTTTAAAGAGAGAAGAAATTGAGAAGAGAAATCAGAGTTTGGGTAAGGGCTTAGAAATTATCTCGAGGGAAAGGTGTTAGGCACCCCTTAAGATCCACTAGTGTGGTTCCCGGCCATGCTATAATTGTGACTTTAAGAAGGTAGAAGAAACAAATAAAGTTTGCACATAATAATTACAAATAAGTTTAAATCTTTTAAAAAAAAAAAAGAAGAAAGGGATGGAATTTTTTTTTTTTAAAAAAAGAATTAATTAAAGGAAACGGAATTAGAAGAAAACATTGTAAGTAAAAGAAAAGAAAAGAAAAGGAGGTCCTGGGTTTATACATAATATGGATCACATCAGTGCAATACCCGGCGTACACTCCTCAGAAGAGGGGTCGCACGTGATATTAGCGCACCGGTCATCATATCCATATTTTACCCTTCCCACCCCGTTAAGGTATTAAAGCGTGTTTAGTCTCGTTTACTTATTGCATGCTAGTACCCGTCCCAACCTATCAGTCCCGGGGTATTAGGACTTCTAATCCTAAAAGGGAAGAAAGGGATGGGGGCCTTTGTGGAGTTTAAAGGATAAAATTCTAGTTTCGTCATTCAAAACAAACACTAAATAGGAGGAAGAACAGACAGATAAGCAAGGCTCAAATAAAACCCTTAAATCAGACAAACATATAGTTTAGCATGCCTTGGCAAATATTGATTTGGTCTTAGATTAAAATTAAATAGCGAGCGGATTGGTTCAACACATATATTTAGACAAAAAGTCTGCATTAGACAACTCTGATACAATTGTCAGAGATTAAGGCATTTAACGCGAGTTGTTTTAAGAAGGCACTGATTTTAGAAGATAACTAATGCAGAAGAGTTTGGAAAGAAAATACAGGCTGCGGACTTAGAAAAGTGTTTAGAAATGAATTTCAAAAAGGATCAGCGGACCGACCAGTTATAAACACAAAAAAAGAATAGTTGTTAAAAACAATTCAGAAGAGATAGAACTATCTAAAAAAAGAGTGAGCTGCAGAACTGATTTAAACAACGAGTTCAGGAATCAAGTTGAAAAAATATGTTTAGGCAGAACATTAGAGAAGCCGTTTTAGAAAAAGATATGCAAATTTGAAGAACTCGATTTTTCAGGACAAATGTACATTGATTGAAGAGATTTTTATCAAAAGTTAAAGTTTTTGAAAAACGTTACTGAATTAGGCATTTAAGAACCAGTTAACCAGTTATTACTGCTTTGAACGGGCCAAATGAGTTTGATGCAAAATCCTATAGGCATGATATCTATGTTATCGATTTTCAGAACTTGTTAATGAACTCGTGAAAAGATGCTTGTTTAATTAATCCTAAAGTTTGCCTAATGAATATGCATATCCTATAGGCATGATATCTATAAATTTTCAGAAAATTTAAACTCCTATAGGCAGGATCTCTAGATGCGTAATTACAGAACATGAGTGTTAAATCCTATAGACATGCTTTCTAGGTGATTTGCAGTAAAGTTAAGCGTTAAATCCTATAGGCATGGTCTCTATGTGATTGAATCAGTATTAAAGGACCCTATAGGTAGGATTTCTAGTTTGATTAAAAGTAAAATCCTAAATCATGATTTCTACCCTTTTGATGCAAGAAAGTAAAGACCCGTCCCACACCCTTTTACTATACTCCCCGAGTTTCATGCAAGTTATTACAATGCCAGAAAAATATAGAAAATACATCAAAAGACAATAGCTAGATCCGAGAAGCCTAATTCAACCTTAATGTCCAATAACATGTATCTAACCAATTCCGGGACCCAGATTTCCAAAGCCTTCTCTTTATCCAAGATGTTTCAAAGTTCCAAGGAATCTCAAGGATTCCAGGCATTGCTTACGCCCAGGATATCATTAGAATAGTGCAGTATGGAAGAGCCAGCTCACAGGCATCCAAGTTCAGAGGGAGCTCAGGGGTCCCAAAGCATGGCTTGCAAGAGAGGTGCAGAACTTATAGCTAAGAGTAAGTGCAAAGTGAAAGGGGGAATGGGGAGCCATGACAAATGGTGGTCATGCCTAACCACTAGGTAGGATGGAACACCCCTGACCACTTGTTTGGTTAAAAAAGTTAGTAGCAGACCCTTGAAGGTCAGACCAAGGTCTGGATAGTAATTAAGACACTGTCAGACCCAAGTCCAAGGCTCAGACACATAAAAGGGGAAAATGAGTGGGAATTGATTGAGTTAGGGATTCAAAGAACCCAGTTTAGAATCATATACAGCAATATTAGAGTGTTTTTATGCCTTGAACCATAACTCACATGAAAAGGGTAAAGGGTAAGGGAATTCACATAGGAACAATAATGACAAAGTTGTAGAAAAACAGTAAAGGAAAGCATAACAGAACTAGGATGTGAAACACATAGTGGATGAGCAGTATTTAAACTAAGATGGACATACCAGTTGCAAAGTAAGAGAGTAGCAGAGCAACCACAACAAGCAAGCAGCAGAAATAACTCAGGTTTTCAGCAGAACACTTGAAGATTCAAGGAGAGCTTAAAGGGTATCAGAAAGCAAAGAGGAGAAGTACACAGAACTGGTCTGTGTATTCGAGAGAAGAAGGGAGTAGAAAGAAGATTGCCTATTATTGATTGATTGTTACTTACTTGTTGTTACTTCTTCTTTGAAAAGAGGAGGGCTGAGCCCTTTATATAGTTTTGAAAACAGGCAAGGCAGGCACAAAGGTATAAACATAGAAACTAATCAAATTAGTATCAATCAGGGTAGACAGACTCCTTTAATTAAGGGTATAGTTCAAACGACTAAGAAGGAAGAGAGAATCAATTTATTAAGGCTAAATTAAGGTAAAGAGACCATATGGTGCACAAATAAGGTCACATACACAATTGGATATTTAAGGAAAGAGGGCACAATAGTAAGAATAAGGTATAAGTTTAAAAATCAGTCAAGGGATCTCGGATCCAGTTGTAAATCACAAAGAGACTGAGATAATTAAGGAATTAAATAATTCAAACGTTGGTACAAAATCACAGAAGATACAGGATCAATTATTTAAGGAAAACATCAGCAAGGTAAAAAAGGTTCAATCAAGAGAAATTAGTGACGAATTTCTTAGCCTGATTAAAGGAATTTCAAAATAAAACTTTGAAACGGAAGCTTATATATAAGCATGCAGTTCAAAACAAAGAAGAACAAAGAGAGTTTTTTTTCATAATCACAGGCAAATAAGTTCACAAGTTCGATTATAGACTCGTCATGAGTTTGTAAACCTAGGGTTTCAGAGTGAAACCCTAGTGTCTTTCACTTCAAAGAAAAGAAAACCCCCTAAATCTTAGGGTTTCACGTGGAGTCGGAGGTGAGGGAATCGTTCAAAGTCACAGAAATAGGCAGATATGCACAAACGGAAGTAAGAGGAAATTACGAGTCTTAAGACGAAGGTAGGCAAGAGCATGATCAATAGAACTCAGAAACAAAATCAAAGCATGAGCTTAAACACATAAGCAAAAAGCGAGTCAATAACCTAGGCTAACATGTGAACAAAAGAGGTAAAAGAATCTCCGTAAAAGATCCAGTAAGAAACACGAGAGTAGGATTGAGCATAACAAGGAATAAAACAACGAGCATGAACACACATAAAAGAGTAAAAGAATCAGAAACATTTAGAAGCCATTTTCAAAAAACCCTAAAAATAGGATTCGAACAGTTTTGAAAAGGGAAAATTAGGGAAAAACTCTAAAATGGCATACACATCATAGATCTAGCATATATCTAGACGAATAAGCGAAAAAGGAACCTCGATTAGGCTAGGGTTTTTGAGAACCTAAAAGGACGAGAAGGCTTGGAAGTCTCGAGAATGGTTCTGAGCTAGAAAGGTTGAATCCAGGCTCGAGAGGCTGAGATATGCCGGAGCAAAGCCGGAAACGGCCAAAGAAACTCGAACCAGATAGGGTCTGGATGAAGACCTTCGAGGTCTAGCCTCGAATCTTCAATGAGCAAGCGTGTGAGAGTAGGAGATGGTGGGTAGAAGTTTCCCATGGCTAGATTAGCCATGGATTCTGGTGATTTGAGGTCGAAGGGGGAGGTTGGTGGATATTAGGGTTTCAGAGGTTGAGAGGGTTCGAGAGAGATGAGAGGAACTAGAGGCGGCAGATTTGGAGAATGGGGATAGGGTTAGGATTGTTTGGGAATTAAAATGGTAAGGAGGAAATGTGGCCGTTGATCATTTTGATCAACGACCTGGATCAAAAGAGAGCCGGGCAGGTAAAAAATAAACGGGACGTGGGTCGGGTTAATTAAAAAATTGGGTAGGAAATTTTGGGTCTGATTTGGGCTTAAGATTGTGGTTAATTTCGGGCTAAAATTGAAATGCAAAGGGCTAACTCTTAAATAGCCACTTTTTCGTTTTTTTAATTTATAAAAATGGTAAAATAATTTCTGGAAGTAAATCAAATGTGATAAAATGATTAATGACACATAATTATCAAATTAAAAATACTGGAGTCAATTTTATAAATATAATTACAATTGAATCTTTAAAGAGGCTAGTATTGCAATTATATGCAATTTAGTTTTAAAAATACCAAATGAATTTGTAAAAATATGCAAAAATCATGTTAGCTATGTTTTGATATAAATATAAGAATAAAATAAATCGTTCACCAAAATGACAAATTTTGGGAATAATTATTGGATTTTATGATATAAAAATAGGTAATAAATTGGTTTAAAAATCATCAAAAAATATCAGAACTCATGGGTGTGCTTATATATGCACAAATATGTTATTTTGGAAGTATTTTGGGTACGATAAATACATAGAAAAAAATTGAGTATCAACAATTATCTTCTCTTAGCCACCCCCAAACACTCTCATCTCTCAAACTGTCTCGAAGGTTCTTGAAACCCTAATTACCTTCTACCATTTTCAACCGCAATCTCACCGGAATCCATGGCCTCTCAGGCCATGGATGGCCTACACTCACCTCCCTCTTCTCTTGAATGCTTGGAGTTCGAAGTTTCGAGGTCTGACCTCAATGGTGTCCATTCAGATCTTCTCCGATTTAAGGTTCTATGGCTTCTTCGGCTTTGCTCCGGCATATCCAAAGCATTTCGAGCCTGGTTCTGACTTATCTAACTTAGATCAAACCTTTTCCAAGCCTTTCTTGCTTTAGGGTTCCTCTGAAACCCTAGCTATCCGATGTTTCCCCTAATTGTCTTCTCCGATCAGTTCTATATATGTGCTCTACTTGAGTTTTAAAATGTTTTCCCCAATTTTTCTTTCAAAAATTACTTCTCTCCGACTTTGGGTTTCTGAAAAACTCAAAATGTTTTCTCTGACTGTTCTTTTCTTTTTTCTTTGTGTATATTTGTCATGCATGTTTTTCCACTGCTTTCTTATGTTTTGCTACTATATATGTTCTTCTGTGCCTTGTCTTTCTATTTGTATTTCTACACCATACTTACATGTTCGTCCTACTGTGTTTTCCTATATATCTTGTTGATATACTTTTTTGGTATTTCGTGTTCTCCTACTGTATGTATCTCCTACTGGGTTCAAAAATTCTTTGCTTGCCTTTTTACTGGACCTTGTTTGAGTTCTCTTTAAACATGTTTCGTCTATTGTTTTCTTAAGTGTTATACTACCTCTTCTCTCTTCTGGACTTGTTTAAATCCCAAGTTTTCTTAAACATGTACTTTCTACCCCCCACTATGTTCCAAATTAGTTTCTTCACTTTGTTGTTTCAAACTCGCTATTATATCTATTTGTTATTTGTCTCCTCATCTCTGTATCTGATTCAAGTTGGAAACCCTAGAATCTAGGGGTTTTGACGAGTTTGATCTTGTGTTTGGACTAGGGTTCTATTTTGGAACCCTTGACACTTTTAGACTTATTCTGAGTCTATGAGCTAAGTTGAACTTCTGTGTTTACAACTCGGAACTTTTTCTATGCTAGACTTTTCTACTGATTGGTATGATAGTTCTTCATGCTTGAGCATGGCTGTATGTTTTATATGTGTAATGAATTCTTTCTTTAGAAAAGGTTTTCCAACTTATGATTGATTCAGAATCCTTTTCTTTAGTTTTAATTGATTGTTATTGATTTTTCTTTAAGTAAAACCCTTCTCCACCTTTTCTGACTGGATTCATCCATACCAAATTCAAACCTTGGGATTTACTGGCTGTTTAATTGATTTCCTTTCCTTATTTGCACAAACCGTGTGCTGTCAAGACTTTTCTTTAAATATACCTCATGTATTTACCCCTCTTGTACTGCTTTGAAAAGATGTTTGATTGGTCTCTTTCCTTAATTACTTTTACCCGTTTGAAATCAGAATCTCTTAATTAAAGGAGACCTTGTGAAATTGATTTCAAAACTATTTTCTTATCTATTTCTGCTTGCTTTCTACACTATAAATACACGACCTTCTTTAACACATTATATACAGTTAATATGACCAACTTTCAATCAAAAACTATCCATTCAACACTTTTACACTACTCAAGTATCATAGTTCTCTCATCATAGCATTCTGACTATTTGTTTGCACTTTGGCTTCACAAGACTACTGCTTTCTTCTTTTGTTTCTCTGAAACTGGTATGTTCTAGTTTAGTTTTCAGCCTCATCCCAATGTGTTTATTTTGCAGCTTTCACGATCCTGTCTACTTTGCTATCTATGCTTAGTATTAAATATGTATGTTGTCCTCTTTGCACTTGTTTCTGTTGTGAATCCATGTACCCTTATTCCCCTCTATGTGTTTGAGTTAAAGTTCAGAACATGGAAACATCCAAATTGTTGCTCATGTCTGGACTTGATCTTTTAAGGGGTTCTAACTCCCAAATAATGTGGCTAACAGGTTGGTTCGGGTGTGCCAACACCTCCAATTACTGGGTATGACCACTAGCATGTCTTGGCTTTCCCTAGAATTCCCTCTATTGCACTTACACTCTCTCCTAGCTTCTATGTTCTGCCCCTCCTATGAGCCTTGCTTTGGGGCCTTGAGTTCCCTCTGAACTTCGACATTTGAGGGCTGATCCTTCCACACTATACTCTAATTCAATTCTGAAATGAATTTGGGTGTTAGCACAGCCCGGAGTCCATGAAGCTCCTGGGAACTCTGACACACCCAAAAATGAGAAAGGCTTTGGAAATTCAATCTTTGGAGTTGGTTTACTTCATGCTTTTGATAGAAGACTGAATCAGGCTCTCCTTGATTGGAAATTTTTAGTTTTTATGATATAATTTTACTTCTTTTTCTTATTCAATTCTAGGTTGTAATAATCTTGTAATAACTATTGGAATTTTTAGTGAAAATGGGAGGGTACATCATTCATGGAAGGGGTAGATATCATGTTCATAGGAATTTAATACGTTTCAGCAATCATGTCCTACTTTCAATTCTGCATTTTTCATATAGAAATCATGTTTATAGGTTATATATTTCATATAGAAACCATGTCCATAAGTTATGCACTTTCGTATAGAAACCATGCTTATAAGTTTCTGCACTTCTATATTATCTAGAAAATATGTTTATAGGTTCTGCACTTCATATAGAAATCTTGTTTATAGGTTCTACATTCTCATATAGAAACCATGTCTATAAGTTTCTACACTTATGCTTTTGTAAAACCATGTCTATAGCTTCGTGCATTACATATAGAAACCATGTCTGTAGGTTTTCCATATTTCTGCATACCACATAGATAACATGGCTATAAGACTTCCTGAATTCTGCATATGCATCTATCACTAAACGTATTTATAGGTTTGAATAACAAACATCATTCTAGACACCACGCCTATAGGATTTCTGTACTTTTAGTTCGACTGCAAACATTTTAAATCATTTAATACCTAGAAAGCATGCCTATAGGAGCTATCAACTAAATCTGAATGGTCAATTTTGTAAGTCTGAAATTAGTAAACAGTATTGCTTAATATCTACAGAGCTTATGCTTTTGTGTAACCAACAAGTCTTCTTCTTTAAAAACTAGTACGCTCCTGCATTGTTCGAGATCATGTCTATAGGTTTCATCTAGGCAAGCCATAAGGCGAATTAGTTAATGGAATCAGACTACGTTAAATTCCAACCAGCAGGCAGGTCTGATTCGGGTTTCATATCTAAAATATGTAACAAATCAGTCTGCCTCCCGTTTCTTTTAAGTTTAATTAAGACCATAACTAGTATGTGTAAGATATGTTGAACGATCTGTATTTAAGTTGAGAAGGCCTGTGTGAGCCTTTAATTGTTATGTGTTTCCCCATATCTGCTCTACATGTTTTGATTGTCACCTTAGAATTTTATCCTTTTAAACCACGAAAGCCAAATCTCCCTTCCCTTTAGGACTAGTAGTCCCAAATGCCTCCGGAGCTGATAGGATTTGGGACGGATAGTAGCATGCAATAGGAAAGCGAGACCATTCCGCGTTTAATATTTTAACGGGGTGGGAAAGGGTAGATATGGATATGATGACCATGCGATAACACCACGTATATAAACGGTTATGGGGTGTTGTGTGGGGTGATCCATATTATTTATAAACCTAGGACCCCCTTCACCTTACTTTTTTATTTTCAGAATTTTAAAAACTGCTCATCTTTTAGCTTCTTTAACTTCTTTTACTTTAATTGCTTGCAACAATTATGTGAAAACTCCTTCCCTTTACTTGTTTATTTTCAGAATTTCAAAACTACTTTCTTCCCAAACTTCAGCTTCTTTAGCTTCTTTTACTTCAATTGCTTGCAACCATAATGTGAAAGCCACCCCGTATTTGCAATTCTTGCTTGTTTACTTAAAGTCACAATTATAACATGGCTGGGAACAATACTAATGGATCTCGAGAGGTGCTTAATACTTTCTCCTCGAGATAATATCAAGCCCTTACCCATTCTCTGGTTTTCTAAATTAAAACTCTTCTTAGTGTCCTATTGCACTTAATCATTAGGTGGCGACTCACCAATTCCAACCCAATTCACAAAAGAAAAAGAGTTGTCCACCCAAATATCATAAACCCAATTTCGCGAGAAAAAAGGGGCATCGACATCCGTCCGCAGGCTTTGCATAGTATATTTTCTCCCTCGTATATGATAGCTTGCTTGTGGTGTCCAACCATTATATGATTTTGTACTGGCTGCTCCAATGGCAGTTCCACGCACAACCTTACGCATCTTCCCCTTAGTGTGGTTGATATACATGCATCCACTTTAAGTAGTTTCCAAATAATATTTCCAATTCTTGTTAGGATAATTCCATCGTAAAGTTTCGTGGGAGGCTGTGGAAGACGTACCCATACATCAGTATAACTTTGTCGTGCTTGCTTAGCTACGAAATTTGGCACTCATTTTTGTACTGATAAGAAAAAATCATTTATAAACCAAGGTCCATTTTAACGCAACTTGATCATATTTTTCTCTTTAGCAAACTTAACAGTATAGTAGTCTTCTCCGAGGTCAATTAATGAAATTTTTTTATTTGGCTTCCACAAGTCTTGCATTTTCTGTTTTAGAAAGTGATGCACTAGCACTTACCCATAAGCTTTATAATGACTGAGTATCTCCAAGGATTGTAAATACGTTGCCTGTCATCCTCGGTTAGAATTATTTGTCTCACATTTTGTGACAACTCCCTTAGTTTAGTTGCTTCCGGCTCTGATGATTGAAAATCCATTGGAATTGTTGAGGTCCTTTCCATTGAGTGTGTATTTGGTAGCAAAGGATTTTTCGGTAGTTTGTCCTTGTAGGATGATGCGACAGGGATTTGGTGTGTGATTATATCAGGAGGCTTTGGTGGGATTTGGGTCTCCTGATTGATTATCTAGTGAGAAGTTACTCATTCTCTCTCCAAAGTTTTCAATAAATTTGCTACTTGTTTCGCACACGACAACTATTCTGAAAAAATGAACTCAAGCATAGGAAACTAATGAAAAAAAGAATTTTTTTATTGAAATATTTTCAAATAGTTTTAATCAACTTTACTTATTTATAAAAAAGTTTTGGCATATCTTCCTCTAAATTTTAAAATTAACTAATCTTCTTCTATATAAGCTTTTTTGATGAGATGTATTTTTTTAATCATTTTATCTTCATTACTTTTTATATTAATTAACATAAAATACACGTGCAATGTATTAGGCGAAAACTTCGCTAAGTCCATTGCTCCACAACATACCAAAGTGAAGAATAATCAAAATAATGAGAAATTAAAACGGCTATGAGAGTATTATATATTTTTTGGATTATGTTTGTCAACTCATGAGAGATCTTGACCGAATATCAAATTCAATATCTAAAGAAGATCAGGTAGCCACTATTTCTTCTTCTTTTAGGTTTTTTTTTGGAAACCCCGGTAAAACCCAAAAGGGCTCAGAACCCAAAAGGGCATTGAACCCTGTTCGAACCTGGGTGCCCGTGTGGATACCACCCTCCAAACCCTACTGGCCGTCCCTTCTCATAGAATTGATATATACGAAATATAAACTTCTAACAAAAAGTAAAATTGTGGAAATTTTTCTCTTATACATTTCATATATTAATTATCTTTGAACTACCTGTATTATCAAGTCAAAACACTATAAAAATTTGTATTACTATAACAGAATTAAATTTCAGAAATTTGAATCGTAAGAACTGAAATTCAGGACACTATCCTGAGTTTAAACTTGCAAGACTGTCCTGAAGTTTGTAATGAAAGAACTGAACCGAAGAAGCAGGTCTATGCCATTCTTTTTATTATGTTGTGGCTATATTTTAAATATATTGCAAATGTTGATTATGTTTTAAACAACAATCTTAAAAGTGGCTACCCAAATTCAACTCACGCTCACTCTGTCCAAGTCAGACACACTGTCCCTTGGCTGCAAAACTTTGCTCCTCTCCGCCGGCGAATTGAGTTGTACGGTCTCTCTCCCTCCCTCCCTCTCTCTCTCTCTTCATTTTTCTCTCTTTGTCATGTGATATTGGATTAACTATGCAATGATTTTCAACTGAAAAAATATGAATTGTGAATTGGATTGAAATTCTCTGTGTATAACTATCAAAACATCAACTCCAATTTGTATAGTTCGTTGTGATTTTTTACAAGAACAAGACCATAAAGGTGGAATTTTTATCATTATGTTGTAAGTTGTTTAGCTCTTACTTTGACATTTTCTGCTTTTAACTTTCCAGAATAAACTTTTGAATGCAGGGAATAAAAAGTTTCAATTGATGGGTGTAATTGAATTATACAACACTTCATCTATTTGCATTGGTAGGGCAAGACCCAGTTGTTGTTCAATTGAAAGAAATCAGAGGAGGAGAATCATTTGCATGGCCTCCTCAGTGCCAGTGCAAGAAGAGAGTCAGCAGAAACAACGTGTGACTGGGGATGCTTTTATCCGGCCCCATCTTCTTAAATTGTCACCTTATCAACCCATTTTGCCTTTTGAGGTAAAGATGTACGATTCGATTCTTATATTGTTTGTATATGGTTGGTTACATGTTATTTACTCTCTTTATAGGCGAATGAGTATGTTAATTGTGTAGGAGAAAATGCACCAATTATAGTCGACCTTACATTTTGCTGAGTAAATCTTTTTTGGGGGTCTAGGCCAAAACCCACTGGCGCGACTAATCCAGATTCTCTCTGACTAGAAAGGGGGAAGCATTAGGAGTTTCTCCATTCCCATGGCTCGAAACCGAGACCTCTGGTTGAGGTGGACGGCTGTCATCCATCCCATGGCGGTCTGTTGAATATATCGACTTCGAGTTAAATATTTCAAACCAAAAAGTCTCAGAAGACTTGAATTTACTACTCACAATGCTCAGTTCTACAGCTAGGACCTTCTATTTTCTTGAGGTGAATAAGCAGAAATCATTTCATATTTTTTTCGTATGGTTGATTACATATGTTTACTACATTTATAGGTGAAAGAGTTTAAGTTGATTGTATTGTAGGAGAAAATGCACCAATTATAGGACCTTGTGTTGTGTTGAGTAAATCTGGTTTGAATAATTCATACCAAAAAGACTCCCAAGGCTTGAACTACTTAAATTACTCAATCTTGCAGCTAGTATTTCCTTTGGGGAGGTTTAG
>MU783510.1:51350-106205 GCA_026770625.1 Nicotiana glauca
GGGGGGGGGTGGGTGTGTGTTGAGGAAGATGGCTTTTTGTTCTTCTATTTCCTCGTACTTCTTTTTTCCTTATTATTTGGAATAAAAAATTCACACGCCATTGTCTCATTGTTTGTTTTGCCAGGTCGGCCGCGTGTAAAATGCACGCGTTTCTTATTTTGGATGTGTCAGCTAAATGTGTCTAATTGGTACACTTTTAAAGGAGTTTAGGTGTTCAATAGGTATTAGCCCGAGTTTAAGTGTCTAAATGAAAAATGGTGCCAACTTTAGGTGTCTCCGCATGCATTCCGCCCTTCTTTTGTTTACTTAACTGGCTATCAAGAAGCACTTTTTATGATTTTCCTTTCGTAATTTTCATTTTTTCTCCTTTTGTTTGGTAGACATGACATGTAAAGTTCTCTCTCTCTCTCTTGCAAAAAAAATATGGTTTCTATTTAAGGATCGAATCATGTGTCTGCTATTTAAAGAAAAGGTGTTGTGATAAAAATCTGATATACTTGTTGTTTTCCTTCTCATTCATCTGGGATATAATGAGTTAATAACCACCACATGATTGGTAATAATTTGTTAGATTTGATGTTTTCTTTATTTTCTTGTGACATCTAAAAAAATTGCTTGCAATTGTACAGGTGTTATCCACTCGTCTTGGTAGAAAGCCAGAGGACATTGTGAAATTAGACGCTAACGAGAATCCATATGGCCCTCCTCCAGAGGCAAGTTAGTATCTTTTGCAATGCCCACTCTTTAATGGAAAAGAATCTTTTGGGACATTCTTTTTTGCGTAGTTATTTTCCGTCTTCTCAATTTTAAGCTGCTGAATTTTTCAGGTAACCGAGGCTTTGGGTGCTATGAAATTTCCATATATTTATCCTGATCCTGAAAGCCGTACATTGCGTGCTGCCCTTGCTGAAGACTCCGGCCTTGAATCTGAGTATATTCTTGCAGGCTGTGGTGCAGATGAACTCATTGATTTGATAATGCGGTAAGCATTATGATTAGACTGCCCTTTTATGTAAGTTTAACTAAATGCTGACTCTAAGTATTTGGCATGTTCAGATATAATCCTTGTTTGACCTACAGTTTAGATATCTAACTGTTCTATGCTGCAGGTGTGTATTGGATCCTGGTGACAAGATTGTTGACTGCCCACCCACTTTCACAATGTATGAATTTGATGCAGCTGTAAATGGTGCACATGTCATCAAAGGTAGATATGACCTTTACTTATGTTCTTTATTATTATCATACCAAATTTTAGTTCCTTCCTCTTCTAGAGGAGTCATGAACTTGTTTTCGTGCAGCAAATCATCTTTTGTAGAAAATATAATTGGACATATAGTGATCTTAGAAAAATAAATTGTACAGAAAGACCAAAACTTGACATTATCTAATGACATCTATTTATGGTTTGGTACCAGCTCTTCTTGATGCCTGAAACAATTACCGGAATATAATCATCTTCACCCCAAAGGATGTTGGAATCCTAGCTTTCAACATTGTTGACCTAAGCTGATTATTTAAGTGCTTTATGGTGGACTTCTAGTTTTCTTAACAAGTAGTTGCATTAGATAACTGCAGCTTTGTTAGATGTTGCTGTTACTTAATCATCTGTCCGTTGCCCATCAATGACGTATTGCTTGGTAATATCATACTGTGAAAATATCAAGTTTAGGTGAGAAGTGGAGTGAGTACAATTAGAATCCAGAAACTTTAGATTCAGTCAAAGCAATGGTTTAAACCATGGAAGCAAATTGAAATAAACTAATACTTTTAATTTACTTCAATGCGATCATTATTGTTGAGTCTTTTATCGATAATTGTTAATCTGTAGCTATGTCAAACTGGCAGTGCCTAGGAACCCAGACTTTAGCCTGGATGTAGAACGGATTGCGGAAGTGGTTGAACATGAGAAACCAAAGTGCATATTTCTGACATCGCCTAATAATCCTGATGGGAGGTATTGCTACATTGTGTTCTTGGTCTATTTCTTTTTGTGGTTGTACTTTGCTTCTCTAGAATGTAATGCTGTGAGAGTCTCTCTCTTTTTTTCTTCCTGTCTAAGTTCAAATCATCTTCAAAGCTTTCAGTTGCACCTTCTCTTCTTATTTTTTCATTATTCTCTTGTCCACGAGATGGAGAAAATGAGTACTAAGAAATTATTGCTAGAATTTCAAGTTAGCCAGTAATTCTATACTGCAACCTGTAAATATGGAAGCGAAAACTCCTTTTCTTGTATTTTCGCATCATCAATGGTGGCTTGTAATTTCTGAATGAAGCATCATTTTCCATGGAAACTTCTAGACACACCCCTTCCTGTAAAATGCTCTTTCCTTTGAATTTCTCTTTGCTCCATTTTCCCCATTTTATTGCCAAGGTCGATTTCTTTGCCTTTTCTTGAGCCTTATATGGATTGATTATGCTTACACACAAAATATTTGTTGTTGCCAATTTTGTGAAAGGTAACTATTACTAGTTTCTTGAGCTTATAGCCTTGACAAAAAGGCCTTTTTTTATGTTACCAATAAAAAAGAGGTCTTTTTGGTATTGTCCTTGACTACAGTATCTCTGCGTTACTGCTGACTGGGCACAATAAGCAATAATAAGTTCAACAAAGAGTAGCAATTGTAAACTTGTATTGAAATGGACATGTGCATTTGCAAGTACAAACTAATCAGTGGCCTTCTTTTGGTATCTTAAGTGGACAAGAATACTCTACCAGCTGGAATGACTTCTATCAGTGAAGGGTCTTTGGAAGAGTGCATGTAGCAATTGTCTGTAGCATTTGGACTGAGGGAACCTGTGACTGTTTAAGATAGTATATGCATCCTGCTACTGTGTTGGGTAGTGTTTTTGGCTTCTTTATGGTTTATGTCTATGCCTTGTTCTTTGGGTTAACTTTGATGGACTTCAAAAGAGATTAGAAGGCTCTCATCAATTGGTTTTAGTTTAAATTATGTAGCTTGAAGACATTGTTGTTCTGCACAGCATACTGTTTAAACAGTTGATTAGTTAAGTAATTAATGCACTTTATGAAAGAGTTAAAAGAATGACGTCGTTGTTGTGAAAGGAGCTATGAGCGGAGATTAGAAACTTATTATTGAGATAATCAAATAGACGTATTTTTCTGGACACTTCCCATATTTTTGCATGTTTTCTGCACCTCAGGGAATTTGACAATCGGAATTTATTTTCTATTTAGACAGTAAATTTGCTCGCTTTCCAATGTGTTGACTTTTTATTATTTATGCTTTGTTTGCCGTTATACATTTTGATCCCGACATCCTTGAATTGTTGTCGTTCTATTGTGACAATTTATCTTGTTATTGAACAGTATAATTGATGATGAAACGCTGTTGAAAATACTTGATCTGCCCATATTGGTAATACTGGATGAAGCATATGTTGAGTTTTCTGGAATGGAGTCTAAGATGAAGTGGGTGAAGAAGCATGAGAACCTAATTGTTCTTCGCACGTTCAGCAAAAGAGCTGGTATGTTCTTTCTTTTTCATTTGAAATCTATGAATATTCAATATGTGTGCTTTGAAAAATATGCCCCTTATTGCTCTTTTGCTGATATGATGCAAGATCTTATCATTTGTGGCTAATACATGCTCATCTCAATCGGTCCTGTCATATTATCAAATTGTAATAGTAATGAAGACTTCCAGTGTGTTCCTATTCGCGAAATTAGCATTTTTAAGTGGTGTCTTAAATGAGTGTTTGGATTAAAGTATAGTTGACTAATACAAGTGGTATCCCAATCCTCAGGCTTAGCTGGACTCAGAGTAGGGTATGGAGCTTTTCCAAAGAGTATTATTGAATTCCTTTGGCGAGCAAAGCAACCGTATAATGTGTCTGTTGCTGCTGAAGTGGCTGCATGTGCTGCATTAAAGAATCCCGCTTATCTGGAGGTACTTCAGGATATGGAACATTCGCATTGACCATAGTTGAATAACTTAGCCCAAATGTTCTAATCTCTTATAGTTGAAGAAAACCATACTTTTTTTTCTTGAAAGCTTCACTGATTATTGTGTATTTTCTGCCAGAATGTGAAAGTAGCACTGGTGCAAGAGAGGGAGAGGCTATTTAATCTCTTGAAAGAAGTCCCATTTCTTGATCCATACCCTAGCTATTCTAATTTCATTCTCTGTAAGGTTACATCTGGAATGGATGCTAAGAAATTGAAGGTAAAAGTGCTTGTATCACTAAGTTCTATTCTTGTAAAGTCAATTCTGTTGCTTCTTCTATTCCAATTCATTCTATTGTTTAATTTGGCCTCATGTCTTTTCATTCTGGCTTGGACATGACTATGTTAGAAGCTTCCTGGTTTTTATTATCTTCTCTTTATGGAAAGATTGTTCCGAGTTTTTGAAGTGGTTGGCAAGTCCATTATGCATTCCTGTTTCTCCTACATTTTAACAGTAAAAACTTGTGTTGCAGGAAGACCTTGCAACTATGGGAGTGATGATCCGTCACTACAATAGCAAAGAACTGAAAGGATACGTTCGTGTTTCTGTAGGCAAGCCTGAACACACTGAGGCATTAATGAAATGCCTCAAGCACTTCTATTGATCTGGCGACGAAATCTGAAGTGTCGTATGTCCTCTCAAGATGAAGATAAATTGGGAGTTACTCTTTGCTATTTATGCTAACTGCAAACAAGTCTTCTGAATTCAATTCTTCATATGTTGGAGGAGTTATAGAGTGATTTTGACTCTCAAGTGTACATTATGTTGGAAATTGCAAGGCGCAATGATAAGTGGTGTCACACCTTTTTTACGCACCTACCCCGAAGTATAGTGTATAAGGGAGTTTTTCCAATTTAAGTGACATTATTCGAATTGAGATTATTTAATGATCAGAGTCGCCACTTGGGATAGGCTTGGTTTTTAGTATCTCAAGTTGCCGGTTTTTCTTGAATCCCAAATCGAGGAAAATTTCGACTTTCCATGTGAAGTTTGCGAATCAGAAATTCTGAATAAGGAATTCTGTTGACCCGAGGGAAGGTGTTAGGCACCCCCGGATCCCGTGGTTCTAGTATGGTCGCTTAAACTATTATAAATAACCTAATATCTGATTTTAAAACATGTTCATCCTATAGTGCGATTTTAAAATTATTTACCGCTTTTTAATTGATTTTAAAGAAGGTTGAACGTCGTCTAAAACGTGTTTTTGGATCACGTCACATGAAATGCACCTGGATCCGCGACACATTTTATTCAACGTTTTGGGATTTGGATTTGGGTCACATAAAATGCACACTCGAGTTTAGGAAGGTGAAATTATTAAATAACGTGCCTAAAGCGACTAACGTGTTGTTAACATTGCAGGAAGCCATGAAAATTCGCTAAATGGCATGTTCCGGTTTCTAAATATTTTAAGGTAAGTATTTAAAAAGGGTCACGCAATTTATGAATTTTGTTTGGCGCGGCGCACCTTGATTTATTTTAAAGGCCATCCTAAAGGAACTATTATTCTCTATTAATGATTGTCTCTAAAATGCCTAATTAATTAGCATTGTTAATTGACTACTATTAAAAGCATTCAAATAAACTTGGGTCTCAAGATCAAGTCCAAATTCAAACAAGAGAACCTTCATTTATTGAAAGCCCCTTAATTCAAATTTGCTACTTAACTTGGAAGGCCTAAGTGTGCATTATCAAATTAAATTACCAAGTTTTAAAAGAGATCAAGCTCTCAGTACATTGGGCTTTGAGACCAGCCCAAGAGTGAGAAAATTTCGACTAGGTTTTTATAAGGAATTGCTCGGCCGTGGGCCTCTGCCCAAGCCCAAATAGAAAGCAGGCCATAAATTGGAACTCAGCAATCTAATTCCAGATCAGTCCATCACTCAGCACACATGAACAAATTCAAGTTACTTGGGCTTCTTAACAGGCCCATTTTTAGTTGGATGGGCGGCCTATTATATGAAAGATGGCTTTGGATTTTATCCGATTTCTTTTAAGTTCAAAATTAACCCAGCATCAATATGCTTCAAAAGTTAAAAATGATTTGCAGCAGCTACAATAACCAAATATGAGCAGATTAATTAAGGTACCTAAAACAATTTGGAAATGACTAACAATTTTAAACTACTAAACAACCACAAACTGGTCATGATCCATTTTAAAACAATTGTGGCATTTCGACATAATGAAGCATTTTAAATAAGCAACTAATAAGGTTCATGATCCAAATTCAAACTCACTAACGCGTTTTACAACAACCAAAACCAATTGCAGCAACTTTAATAAGCTAATATGGAACTTAAGTCATTGAGTCTAACTATTCTTAGCTCATCTAAGTCAGATACAAGCTATTCTTATCACCGTCTCAATTTGATTACAAAACAAAAGACTGTACAATATCAAATTCGAGTCCTTGGTCATTTACACTATTGGCTACTTGAATAATACGATGCTTTTAATGCATAAATCAGTAGATTGCATGAATATATAAGACTGTACTACTCATTACAATATCAAATAAATGCTACTCATTACAATATCAAATGAATAAACAGGGGTTCAAAACAACATAATCAAACTCAGATCAGATTTTCATTCAAACGCAACTTCAATTACAAGTTTCCTTAGCTTTGGCCATTGAGGGTTAGGCAAATACCTGGAAATTGGAACAAAATGTGAGGAAATATAAGTAGTTTAAGCAGCAGCACAGAAGAGACATCAGCTGCAGCAGAAATCAGTACTCTAAATAAAAAACCCAGGCAAAATCAGGATAGGAGGCAGTAGAAACTAAAACTACTTCAATCAACCAACAAAGTCAAGCTGAGCTTGGAAATTAAGCTTGATGAACCAATGCAATTGAATAAGAATATATCTGGAACCTTTTTTTTTTGGTTGAATTTTTCAGTAATTTTCAGTAGTTTGGAATTTGAATTTGAATTTTCTGATTTATCTAAGCTCTAGAATTTGAATGTTTTGAATTTTTCAGAGTTTTGGATATCTCTAGACTGCTGAAACTTGTTTTGAATTTTTTCAGATCTCTCCAACTTTTTAAAACCTTTCAGATTTCTAAACTTTTCAGATTTTTTAAAACTTCATTTGCAAGGCAACTACTAGGGCAATTTTCAGATTTTGCTTTTGCACCCTTGTCCCCTTATTAATTTTCAGTTTTAGCTTAGTTAGTCCCTAGAATTTATGACTTGCTGGTCAAGTTACTGTACTTAATTCCTAAATTTCAAATTAGATCCCCAATCTAGAAGGTTTTAGGGGGTTCCAATTCAGTTACTGCAGGATTATCTATTTTGAACTACCTATACTACCCCTACCTTGGTTCTGAAATTACCAAACTATGTTAACTAACCCCAGCCCCTTTTTACCTTGGTCAAAAATTGACTATGGTTAATTAATCAAGGAGATGAAATGATCAGCTATAACCAAACAAATTCAATCGGAACTAGAAATTGATTCTAATTAACCAAGTGTCCTAAGGCTAAAAAACTAACAACTAAATCAAACAAATAAAACTGAAACTACCCTATGAAGAATGGCAAAATAAACAAACTAAATAAAAAATGTAAAAAAGTAGCTAACATGGAATCCTACGATTGAAATCAAATCAAATAACAAGAACAAAATTAAAGCTATATAATTGTAATCAGAACAAATCAGACCCTAAATCAAAAACCCTAACTCTAGCACAGAAAAATGAAAAATAAAAGAAATTCTGAGTAAAAAGAAGAATGAAAAATAACAATCATGAAGGAACAGAAAAGAAGGTAAAAAAAATGAAATACCTCAAAATTTGACTCGGACTTGAACACTGGCAGGTTTTCTTTTTGAAATTGTTTGGACAATAATCATCCTTAATCATTTGTTTTCATGAGAAAATACATGATTAAGGGCTATTATAGCCCAGAACTCATTAAACCCCGCATATTGAGGAATTAAGATTTCTGACTAAAGTTCGATCTAAAATTCGAGCCATGCGAGGATGATTCGAAGGTTATGGGTTGTGGATTGGGGAAGAGGGGGGTGAGGAGGCTATATGGTGTTAATTTTGTGGCCATCAGAGGCGGCACCGCCGTACGTGGCGGAGGCGGCGCTAGGGTTTCTCTTATTCGAAGGATTTGGGTGAGATTTGAAGGAAACATGGTTTGGATCTGTAATGAGGAGGATGAGAGGAAGCAGTGGTGTATTTTTGGTGGCCATTAGGTGATCGCCGCCGGCGGAGGCGATTTTCGACCGACGGCGGGCGGTGGGGGGACGATGATGCTAGGCGGTGTTACGCCGGAATTAACAGGGGTGGTATGAGACGGTGAGTGAGGGGGTAGGAGGATTCAGACACTTATATATCATTAATCTATCACTTCCTGACCGTTAGATTGAGAAACTTAGACAGTCAAGATTGATTGATCCTAAACGGCGTCGTTTCAATTAAAGGGGGGCTGGACCGGGTTATTGTGGGATTGGGCCTGGGGGTCCGATCTTGGGGAGGGGTTTGGCTTGGGTTGCTATCAAAAGTGGCCCAAAACATGGGTCTTTATTAAGACCTCTAATTCTTTTAATTTTTCTCTTTTTCATTTTTTTTCATTTTTTTTTAATTTCATTTCATTTTTTAGATTTTTGTTAAATACAAAATTGAAATGAAAAGAACTGATTTAACTCTAAATTAAACTAATTAATTTTTTAAAATTAACTAAATCCTTATTTAAAAAGAAAACTAAGTAAAAATGCAAAAAGACTATTTTTTGTGATGTCAATTAACTAGTGGAACTAAAAAATATAAAATTGGGTCCTAAATGCAAATGGGCTATTTTTTATGAATTATCATGCACACACAAATAAAAATACACAAAAATACGCAATTAAATCCTAAAAATCAAATAATAAAAGAGAAAAATCCTAATTATAAGAAGTCTATAGGAATTATTCAAGCGAGGCAAAAATCACGTGTTCATAGCTGCCCCTTTTTGTTCGGAGACACGAAGGGTTTTCGGGCAAAGATAAATGAGCAATTATGAGATTTTTGCCTGCTTGGCACTCCATGGGAAGCATTTTTTAAAAACGTCTGACCGAACCCTACTTCAGATGTTGCCTACATATCCTTGGCTATACAGGAATCAGGTCAGTGTAGTTCTGGAAGTTTTGGTAGCTGGGACTACCAGGAGCTGTGATTTTACTGTTGTTGCTGTTGCTACTGCTTGCTGACCTCCTTATTACACCAAAAGGAAAATCAGAGCTAAGCTAGCTATGCCTATCAACTATGAGTTACAAGATTCCTATCTATAATTCTCTTGAAGCTTGATCTTGAGTCTTAGCTGATTTTGCTGTGGACTCCGATCTGAATCTTGATGCTCACAAGCTGTAGGTGTTGGTTCTTTCTTCAGCATTGTGTCAAAGCGGAACATGCGGAGCTTGTGACTTCAATCACGTTCTGAGCAGTTTGCATCTTTGTTCACTTCAACATTTTGAATTCACTTCTTTTGTTCTTTTTCTTCTTTTCTTTATTCTGGATTGAGACTCATTTTTTTTATCGTCTCGAACACCTGTGCCTCGATGTCAAACCTGCTCAGACACCAAAACAAACGAACGGAATTTTCTGCCCCACTTTTCACTAGGAAAATTTTGTGAGTTATTTGTGACAAAGTGTGAACTTATTCTCTCTTCTTTCTTTCTTTTTATTTTTATTTTCAAGAATTGTATTTATCTATGATAGAACAAATTAGGGATTGGAGGCCTTATGTCTAAAAAAAGGCGCAACTCAGGGATTGGAGCCCTAAAGTTGGCAAAAGGTAAAAAGCTCAACTCAGGGATTGGAACACTAATGTTGGCTAAAAGAAAAACGCTCAACTCGGGGATTGGAGCCCTAATGTTGGCTAAAAGAAAAATACCCAACTCAGGGATTGGAGCCCTAATGTTGGCTAAAGGAAAAATGCTCAACTCAGGGATTGGAGCCCTAATGTTGGCTAAAGGAAAAATGCTCAACTCAGGGATTGGAGCCCTAATGTTGGCTAAATGAAAAACTCTCAAATCAGGGATTGGATCCCTAATGTTGGCTAAAGGGAAAACGCTCAACTCAGGGATTGGAGCCCTAATGTTGACTAAAGAAAAAATGCTCAACTCAGGGATTGGAGCCCTAATGTCGCCTAAAGAAAAAATTCTCAACTCAGGGATTGGAGCCCTAATGTTGGCTAAAGGGATAAAACACTCAACTCAAGGATTGAAGCCCTAATGTTGGCTAAAGGGAAAAAACGCTCAACTCAGGGATTGGAGCCCTAATGTTGGCTAAAGGAAAAAAAACGCTCAACTCAGGGATTGGGGCCCTAATGTTGGCTAAAGGAAAAACGCTCAATTCAGGGATTGGGGCCCTAATGTTGGCTAAAGGAAAAACGCTCAACTCAGGTATTGGAGCCCTAATGTTGGCTAAAGGAAAAATGCTCAACTCAGGGATTGGAGCCCTAATGTTGGCTAAAGGGAAAAACGTTCAACTCAGGGATTGGAGCCCTAATGTTGGCTAAAGGGAAAAATGCTCAACTCAGGAATTAGAGCCCTAATGTTGGCTAAAGGAAAAAATGCTCAACTCAGCGATTGGAGCCCTAATGTTGGCTAAAGGAAAAAACTCTCAACTCAAGGGTTGGAGCCCTAATGTTGGCTAAGGAAAAATGCTCAACTCAGGGATTGGAGCCCTAATGTTGTCTAAGGGAAAAATGCTCAACTCAGGGATTGGAGTCCTAATGTTGGGTAAAGGGAAAAAACTCTCAAATCAGGGATTGGAGCCCTAATGTTGGCTAAATGAAAAACGCTCAACTCAAGGGTTGGAGCCCTAATGTTGGCTAAAGGGAAAACGCTCAACTTAGGTATTGGAGCCCTAATGTTGGCTAACGGGAAAAAATGCTCAACTTAGGGATTGGAGCCCTAATGTTGGCTAAAGGAAAAACTCTCAACTCAGGGATTGGAGCCCTAATGTTGTCTAAAGGAAAAAATGCTCAACTCAAGTATTGGAACCCTAATGTTGGCTAAAGGGAAAAAATGCTCAACTAAGGGATTGGAGCCCTAATGTTGGCTAAAGGAAAAACGCTCAACTCAGGGATTGGAGCCTTAATGTTGGCTAAAGGAAAAACGCTCAACTCAGGGGTTGAAGCCCTAATGTTGGCTAAAGGAAAAAAGCTCAACTCAGGGATTGGAGCCCTAATGTTGGCTAAAAGGAAAATGCTCAACTCAGGGATTGGAGCCCTAATATTGACTAAAGGTGAAAAACTCGATTCAGGGATTGGAGCCTTAATGTCGGCTAACAAAGTACCAGGTTGATGTTGGGAATTCTAAGCTAACCTCTTTTGGGATTTTCTTCTTTTGTTGCCTTTTTTTTATTTTTTAATTTTTTAATTTTTTTTTGATAAGATGCAAGAAAAAACTTGGAGGAAACTTCCCTTTTGCATTGATTATTGGCTACAAAGCTGTTTTAGCACTTGCGCGTTTATTTGCTTTTGGCTGCCCCTACTTTTGTGCGGTCGCCTGGATTGCATCTGTTTCAATTTTCAAACAAAGAACAATTGTTAGTTTGAAACAGTGGTTGGTTTTGTGACCTTGATTGTTTGATCCCGGCCTAGCTTTTGTCGAGACCCTCTGCTGCTTGCTGGTTTTGAAGATTATTCTCCCTTTCAAACCTTAGGACTCAACTTTCTGGATTTCATGATGATTTGCCTACGTGGGGCTCTCCCCTTTCACTTTACTTTACTCTTAGAACCTTTGTCCTCGGCTTTCTTTCCTCTTCCATATCTTTGCTTTGAAATCATCAACAATCATGGCCAGTCAGGATTGGCTTGATGCACCCGCTGAGGCTAGGTATTTTTCTTTAGCTTTTGCTAGGCAAAGCCCTGTAAAACTAGTCCTCCCACCTTTTCTTTGTAATAGTTTCGGAAACAGAATTAAAACGAAAGAGATTCAAAGAAAAGTAAACAAAAGGCAAGAAGATGATTTTAAAGAGAAACGTCCCTTTCGGGGGAAAAGAAGGACTTATCGGGGGGGGGGGGTATGTCGACTTCAAATGAACATGACATGCTTCTTGGACTGGATTCCCGACCCGCACAAACTTTTCCAACATTCTCATAAACTCATTGATCCACATTTCAAAACCAGGGAACCTTGCCAGGATTCTTTTAGTGGTGAGATATCTTCCATTTGGCTGACAGCGCCCTTTGCGGGTTTTCGCCAATCGACCTCTCTCATTTCTCTTCTCACCATCACCCGATAGTGCTCTGTACGTGTTTTAACCAAACAGACTCTCTCATTTTTAATTTCTCTACTTACCGTCGCCTTATGGTGCCCGTAAATTTTCACCGATAAGACTCTCATTTTATTTCTCTCAATTTGGATTGCATCAGATGTTTTAAATTTTCATGCCTTTGCCAATTGATCGGAAGGACTTGAACAAGGTGTTTGGGTAAAAAGAATCTTGGATAGAATTACAACTTTAGAACCATTTTGATGGGCTCATGGCCGAGCCATTATATCATCTGCCCCAGTTTCACTTTTTGGGGGAACTGAGATTTTTTGTTTTGGTCTAACTGAACCCCAGAGAGAGGCTGACTACGTATCCTTTCGAAATCAAGTCAAACGTGGTTCAGGAAAACTTTATTTTTGATTTTCTTTTGTTTTTCTATTTTTTTTTGTTTTCTTTTTCTTTCTTTTTCATTTCATTTTCTTTTTTTCCTCTCTCTTTTTTTTCATCTTTTCTCTTTTTTTTTTCTACATTTCATTTTTAATAAGACTTCCAGGTTCCAAAGAGGGTAATCAAAGAAGAATAACTGACTCAAAGGGTTTGCGAAGGGTTGATAGTGTTTGGGTAGCGGGAATGAAAGACTTCGTCATCTCAACTACACAAAAGTCATCACCACAGGAAGCTTAGACATAATACCTTTTTACTGCATCCACATTCACAGCTGTTTCGGGATCATTTTCCTTCGATGCTTTCCAGATATAATGCTTTTCTCGACAATATCTTCCGGATGATGTGTGGACCCTTCCATTTGGGAGAAAAATTTCCTTTTGCTTCCTGGTGATGGGGAAGAATGCGTCTTACCATAAGCTGTCCCATTTTAAAATTCCTGGGCCGCATTTTCTCGTAAACACGGGTCATTCTTTGTTGGTAATGTTGATACCCAATTTTTCCATAAGTATTTTTATACCCAAATATTTCTAAAATAGCATATTGGTGCATATATAAGCACACCCAAGAATTTTGCATTTTATTGATTTTTAAAACCAATTTGTTGCCTATTTTAGTACAACAAAATCCAATAATTATTTCCAAAATTATTATTTTGATGAATAATTCATTTTATTCTCACATTTGCACCAAAATATAATTAAGGTAATTTTTTTTTGCATATTTTTACAAATTTGTTTGGTATTTTAAAAGTTAAATTGCATATAATTGCAATTATAGCCTATCTTGCAATTTATAGCGTTTTATGTTTACAAAATTAATTCCATATTTTTAAATTAATATCTATATAATATTCATTTACCCAGTACTTTTAATTTGCTCTTAAAATCCGTATTACTATTTTATAAATATTTTAAAGGGAAAATTGGCTATTTAAGATTTGGCCTCAATTGCATTTCAATTATAGCCAATTTGGCAACCCCAATTAACCCAATTTCAAAGTTCAAAATTACCCAGCCCAATTTCAAATTAACCCGACCCCTGACCCATTTATCCGATCCGCCCGGCTCCCATTCAATTTAGGCCGTTGATCTAAATGATCAACGACCACCCTTCATTATTTCCTTTTTAATTTTACCAACCACACCCAATCCTAATCATTTTTTACCACACGTCGCCCTCGAATCCCTCTTCTCTCTCAATTCTCTCTGAAGCCCTCATAAACCCTAGTCGCCGCCTTTCAATTCCGCCCTAATCCATGGCCTCCCATGGCCATTAAAGATTTGTAATGGCCTCCCATGGCTCCTAGGTGTTCGCTTCTATGGTCTCACGGACAAAATCTCGAAGGAAGCTGGTCCAGTCGTTGCCTAACTTCCACTCATGACCGTTCTCCGGTCGTCCCTGACTTTTCTCTGGCCAGCCATGGCCGTTTGAGTCAGATCCTTGGCGGTCCTAGTTAGATCGTTAATTTCCAAGGCCTTTCTCGCCTTTCTGGGTTCTTCGAAACCCTAATATTTGGGATTTTTTGATTTTTCTTTCAGATCTGCTTTAGATCTATACTTGCCATGAATGTTTAAGTGCTTTCGCAAAAATTTCTTCAACTTTTCTTGCAAAAAAGACCTTTTATTAGGGTTTTTTCCTTTGAAGTTTTTCAAAAGATCTCTGATTTTTAACGTGTTTTATGTTTTGGCTATGATTTGTTCATGTTTATTCTTCTATCTGTTTCAGTATGTTAAAAACCTTAATTCCTTTTTAGTTTATCCGACTTCTGAAAGCTGCTTGTTTAAATGTGCATTTGTTCTTTGTTACTGATTCTTTTTCCCTCGTTTAATTTGTTACCATCTTGCAAAACCTGGGTTACTGTTGAAGCCCTAATTTTCTTTAGAAGTTTTCTCAATTGTTCCTACTCTGAGACCCTTTACTTGCGTCTATGTCTTCTTCACTGTTGTTTCTATGTGATTACTTGACCTGCTTGACTACTGTGCTTCGAATATTTTCTTACTACTAAACCCTAGCTTACCCTTACTGCCACTATATGTCTGTGCTGCTTCTTTTCATCAACATGTCTAACATTGCATACTTGTTCATTCCTTGCTATTTATATAGTGAAGTGCAAAATCATGTTCCTTTCTTGTTTGATCTTGATTCTGACTGCAAAAAAGATTTTTCTTACGAGCCCTAATTTTTACTCATCTGTTCAAAATTAATTGATTCACTTCCTTTATTATGATGTTTTACCTTGCTGAATCCTTTCTCAAAATAAGCCTATTTTGTACCTAGACTGGATTATTTACCTCATGCTTTTACTATCACTTTTATGGCAATAATCAATCTGCCCCAAACTGATTTCGTTCCTTAATTAGGTCTGCTGACCCGTTAAGCAGTGTTTCATTAATTTAAGGGGAATCACTTGGGTTAATTGATTCTGAATGGTGATTGTTTCCATGTTTGTGTTTTAATTTTACTTATTACCTTATTCATCTACACGTTTTCAAAGCTATAAATACCTACACTCTTCTCTTTCAAACAAACAAACACAGACGAATAATTTGAGTGCAAAAATCACTCTTACACTTAAAAAACTCTCTCTCTCTCTCTCTCTCTCTCTCTCTCTCTCTCTTTCTGCTACTTGTGCTGTTGCTTTGTCTAGCCGGCTGGAAGCCAAGGCTAGACTGTGGATTCTTGTTGCTCTATTTTTCTGCACTTTGCTTCTCTACTGGTATGTCCTAGTTAATTTACAAGCTTCAACAACAACATGTTTTTCATTCCTGTCCACTTCTACTCATGTTTTCTGCAATCAAGATGTGTTATTAGCATGCTGTAATATGTTCCCGTTCCCTTACAATTTAAAGTTTATCTATGTGTGCATTCTGTCAGTCGTGTGTTGTTTCTTTGCTACCTTATGAATCCCAAACCCCCATACCCTTTTATATGCTTTAAGTTATGGTTCAGAAACATGGCAACGTCTGAAATCATTGTCCATGGATATGAACTAGATCCTTTTGGGCCCTAAGCATTGTTAATTTCCCATCCCCATTCCTTTATTGTGTATGCTGAGTAACAGCCTTGGTCTGCCAGTATTTCTAATTATTGTTCAGGCTATGGCTTGACCTCCAGTAGGTCTTTACTCTCTAAATGCTTGATCAACAGGTTTTGTTAGGGGTGTGCCAGTCTATTTTGTGGCTGGGCATGACCACCAGCCTGCCTGGGTAGCCCCTACCCTTTTTATTGCACTTACACTCATTCTTAGAACCTAAGTTCTGCCCCTCTTGTGTGAGCCTTGGCTTGGGATCCTTGAGCTCCCTCTGAACTTGGACACATAAGGTCTGGACCTTTTGCACTACAACTCAATTTCTGGTTAACATCTTGGGTGTGTGTACTGCCTGGGGTTCCTGAAATCCCTTGGATCTCTGAAACACCCTAGATAAGAGAAGGCTTGGAAATCTGGATCTCGGAAGTAGCTCAATCTCATATTATTAGGCCTCAAGTCTGGATTAGGCTGCTCGTATGTAGCCGAGGATTTCTGATATATTTTTTTAATTCCAGTTCATTTCTTTTGGGTTGTAATAACTTGTACAAGCTCGGGGAACTTTAGTAAAAAGGGGGATGGGATTTATTTTTATGCATCAAGGGTAGAGATCATGCCTATATGATAACTTTTAATTTCTGCAAATACACCTAGAGATCCTTCCTATAGGAGTTTGTTATGATTTATGCAATTTCACACCTAGAAATCATGCCTATAGGATAACTTTTAATTTCTGCAATTTTACACCTAGAAATCATGCCTATAGGTTAACTTTTAATTTATGCAAATACACCTAGAAATCATGCCTATAGGTTAACCTTTAACTTCTACAAACTCACATCTAGAAATCATCCCTATAGGGTTCACTCATAATTTCTGCATCTCCGTGCATAGATATCCTGCCTATAGGTTAACTTCTAATTGTTCTGCAAATTCATATAAAATACGGTATAAAACTACTGCATTCTGCATTTATAAACATCACTAGGCAAACAGTTTGTAGGTTTAATAACAAGAGCTGCATATAGATACCATGTTCCTAGGACCTTTTGTTACGTCTAAAAAGTGTCCAAATTAGTAAACGTGTAGAAAGCATGCCTATAGGAAATCTCGAATCTAAATAGAGGTAATATTAACTGCTGAACTCATAATGTCCTGATAAAATTAGTAACCCCTTTTTCAGTTCACATCTTTTTCTAAAATCAGTATACATCACGCCTAGTTCTAACCAATACTTAGAGGATTAACAATCAGATCAGTTTTAGTCAACTGCATTCGAGTAAGCCTAATGTAAACTTTTTGCCTAAAAATATGCGTTGAACCAGTCTGCTCGTCGCTTTATTTTAATTAAGACCAAAAATAGTACGTGTAAGACATGCTAAACTCTATGACTTTTGCTAGTTTATGGAGGCATATTTGAGCCCTGTTTGCTTGCCTGTTTCCCTCTATTTGCACTTATGTGTTTTGGTTGACGCCTTAGCATTTTGTCCTTTAAAAACTTCTAAAAGCCCCAAATCCCTTTCCTTTTAGGATTAGTAGTCCATTTGCCTTCGGGACTGATAGGATTGGGGCGGGTAATAGCATGGAATAAGTAACGATACCATTCCGCGCTTTAATAACTTAACGGGAAAGGAAGGGTAGACATGGAGATGATGATCACACGATATCACTACGCGTGCAATTGGATACCAGTGTTGTGTAAATGATCCATGTGATGTATAAACCTAGGACCCCTTCTCTCTTTGTTAGTTTTTATAATTTCTAGATTTTCAAAAGCTGTCCAATTTTCAACTTCCATTTCTTGTACTTCTTTAAGTTGCTTGCATCAATTATCTGATCCCTTCCCCTTTCCTCTCCTACCTTTTCTATGATAACAAAACTACTTCCTTCCAAATTTCAGCTCTTTTAAATCCTATTTGTGCTTTTATTTGCAACTGTTATGTGAATTTTTTCCTCATATTTGCAATGCTTGCTTGTCTACTTGTTCGCATTTAAAGTCAAAATTGTCGCATGGTCGGGAACCGCACTAGTGGATCTTGAGGGGTGCCTAACACCTTCCCCTCGAGATAATTTCTAGCCCCTACCCAAACTCTGGTTTTTCATCTCAATTTCTTTCTTAAAGTGTCCTAAGCACTATAATCATTAGATAGCGACTCTGCAAATCCAAAACCCAATTCCTAAACGGGAAATAGAGTTGTCTTTTCTGAATGTCGTAAACCTAATTTTGCTTTAGAAAAAGGGGGCGTCGACAGCGTGGCGACTCTGCTGGGGATTCTTTAGGCTTTTACCATTGCAGCTATATACTTTATTGCCTTCTTTTATTGCTTTTGTTTAATGCCTTTATTTGAAATTGACTTGTTTCTTTTGTTTCTTTTTCTTTAATTACTTTCATTTAACCACTTTCTATCAATACCGTTGTAATTTTGAGCAATCATTGTAAAATTTATTGTATGAACGTGAAAATACACTTCAATTTGTTTCATTATTGTAAACTGCATCTTCAACATCATATTCCACTCGTGCCAAAACAAATACTATAGCAATGCTTATAACGAGTAGTTGCGCTCTTCCAATACTATCACCCCCTAAATTTGGCAAAGGCATATTTGCAGTAAAACCAGTCAATCAACGGTGCAGTCGACGGTTCCGTGCCTTTCCCTCTTGAGTTGTCCGCTCAGGGGTACCTGTCTAAAACCCCAATAGAAACCTTACTCTATTTAAACTGTACATACATCATGGTCAAACCTAGCCGAGTCAGTTATGTTGTCCACATAATGACTCATTAAGACAGCCTTGTCCAAAGTCCACCGGGTTTCCTTGAAACCCAAACGGACACCTCCATGTTCTATGCATTTATTCGGAGAACTAAAGTGCTTGCTATGCTAATTATTGGTTTAAATAGCCGAGTCCGATGGGGGTAAGGGCCTAACACTTTATTTTACAGAAAATGAGGCACGAAGTCCCCAGATTTGGCATGGTAACCAACATTCATCCAAGACTGCTGAATTGGTGGAAAGACCTACACTCTAGTGATCAGACACTCGTCCGCAAGTACTTAGGGAATTTGCCTTCTCTTCTAGAGATTCATCCTAACAACAGAATCATAGAGGATGCGACATTGTTCTGGGATAGTGACAAGTCCGTGTTCCGCTTCAGAGACCTTGAAATGGCTCCTTTGCTTGAAAAAATAGGAGGCTTAGCTGGCATTCCTTGGGAGACGGAGATGCCAAATCTGGGGAAGGTCCTTCTGGGACCAAGTAGTTAGGAGTCTTTTTATTTTTAATGTAATAAGGCCAATGGCCACTAGTGATATTTTACTTTCTATTTTTTAGAGTCGTTTTGGATTCGTCTTATTTTTTATCAATAAAATGAGGCATTTAGAATTATAAGTTCTCCAAAACTATTTTTCGCTAGACCTACCTCGGGCACAACGAGGCACCCAATTTAGGACACAATTTATATTCTTGCACTATGTGTTTAAATATCGCAACGTTTTATCCTCATAATCTTTACTAACTTGTTACCTTTTTGTTTTTACTTTTTGTTTTATTCCACTTCCCCCAAAGGTTAGTTCGTGCACTCTGGCATGATCATCTTAAGCATAAGGGCACATCTCAACAATTGGTTTAGAACTGTCAGGGCCTAGAAGGCTTCGGGGTAGCAAGGCTAAACAAAAGCACCATGCATCTCATTTTAGTTTACTTTACTAGTTGATTTTTTTTCCGCATTGTCTTTAATTTCGAAAAGAGCTCCGATGTTTCAAACAATTATGAATTTAATCAAAGCATTTCAGTTTATCATATATCTTGCTCTTATTATTTTCTCTATCATTTACTCTATTTTTACACATCGTTACTATTACTTACTTTGATGATGAACCAACAATTGTGACTTGCAACGAAACAATGCAACAAAAGGACACAGACTCAGAAGAAGATGAAATACCTGAAGAGGTCGTTAGAGAGGTTGAGAATTTTGAGAATATACCTAAGTCTAACCTGGAGGAAACTGAGGTCATTAATTTGGGAGATACGAAAAATGTCAAAGAAACGCGTATCAGTGTTCACCTGTCGTCATTAGAAAAGGAAGAATATACAAAATTTTTAAGGGAATATGAGGACATATTTGACTGGTCGTATGATGATATGACTGGTCTCATCACGTCCATTGTAGCTCACAAACTTCCAACAGATCTAACATGTCCGCCGATAAAACAGAAGCTCAGGAAATTCAAACCCGACATGAGTTTGAAAATCAAAGAAGAGGTTACTAAGTAAGTCAAAGCCAAGGTTCTCAGGGTAGTGGAATATCCAACATGGCTAGCCAATATCATGCCGGTACCAAAGAAAGACGGGAATGTTAGAATCTGTGTCGACTACCGGGATCTTAACCAAGCTAGTCCCAAAGATGATTTCCCCTTGCCAAACATACACATTCTTATCGATAACTTCTCCAAGCATGAGCTGCAGTCTTTTGTTGATTGTTTTGCCGGATACCATCATATATGGATGGACAAGGAAGATTCAAAGAAAACGGCTTTCATCACGCCATGGGGGATGTATTGTTACAAAATGATGCCGTTTGGGTTAAAGAATGCTGGTGCCACCTATATGAGAGCCATGACTACTATCTTTCACGACATGATACACAAGGAGATTGAGGTATATGTGGCACGTCATCGTCAAATCCAAGAAGGCCACTGATCATATGGAAGACTTGAGAAAGTTCTTCAACAGATTAAGGAGGTACAATCTGAAATTGAATCCCGCCAAGTGTGCATTCGGGGTTCTTGCTGGGAAATCACTGGGTTTCATCGTGAGTCGTCGGGGAATAGAATTGGACCCATCAAAAGTCAAAGCCATTCAAGAATTGCCACCGCCAAAGAAAGAAGGACGTGATGAATTTCTTGGGAAGACTCAACTATATCAGCCGGTTTATAGCTCAGTCCACGGTCATTTGTGAACCCATCTTTAAAATGCTGAAGAAAGACGCTGCTACCAAATGGACTGACGATTGTTAGAAAGCCTTCGACAGAATCAAGGAATACCTGTCAACGCCGCCAGTCTTGGTTCCTCCTGAGACAGGGAGGCTTCTATTGCTTTACCTCGCGATTTTGGATGGGGCATTCGGTTGTGTTCTGAGATAGCATGATGAAACAGGGAGGAAGGAGCAAGCCATCTACTATCTCAGTAAGAAGTTCACCCTGTACGAGGCCTGGTACTCTTTATTGGAGCGCACCTGTTGTGCTCTAATTTGGGTAGCTCAGAAATTGAGGCATTATTTCTATGCCTACACTACTTATCTCATATCCAGGATGGACCCACTGAAGTACATCTTTCAGAAGCCCATGCCCACTGGCAAGCTCTCCAAGTGGCAAATCTTGCTGAGTGAATTTGACATTGTTTACGTGACTCAGAAAGCAATCAAGGGTCAAGCCATAGCAGATCACCTCGCCGAGAATCCCGTTGGTGGAGAATATGAACCCCTGAAAACATATTTTCCTAGTGAAGAAGTGTCCTTTGTAGGAGAAGATATTGCAGAATCCTACGATGGTTGGAGGTTGTTTTTCAACGGAGCCGCAAATTTCAAAGGAGTTGTCATAGGAGCAGTCCTAGTATCAGAAACCGGCCAACATTACCCGGTATCCGCTAAGCTCAGGTTCCCTTGCACAAATAATATGGCTGAATATAAAGCTTGCATCCTGGGGATCAAGATGGCCATTGACACGAACATTCAAGAGTTGTTAGTGATCGGAGATTCAGACTTGCTCATACATCAAGTTCGAGAAGAGTGGGCAACCAAGAACTCTAAGATACTCCCCTAATTGCATCACATACAGGAGTTAAGGAAAAGATTCACAAAGACGAAATTTTAGCATGTCCCCAGGGTCCAGAACGAGTTCGCTGACGTATTGGCTACTCTGTCATCCATGATCCAACATCCAGATACGAATTTTATTGATCCCATCCCAGTAAAGATTTATGATCAGCCAGCTTATTGTGCTCACATTAAGGAAGAAACAGACAGAAAACCATGGTTCCACGACATCAAAGAGTACTTGACAACATAAGAATATCCAGAACCCGCCAACGCTACTCAGATGCGCACACTTCGAAGATTATCCAACAATTTCTTTCACAGTGGGGGAATCCTGTATAGGAGGACTCCCAATTTGGGTTTACTAAGGTGTGTCGAAGTGAAAGAAGCATCCAGACTAATGGACGAAGTGCACGCAGGGACTTGCGGGCCGCACATGAATGGTTTTGTCTTAGCAAAGAAGATACTCCGAGCAGGCTATTTGTGGATGACTATGGAAACAGACTGTATCCAGTATGTTCGCAAGTGCCATCGCTGTCAGATACATGCAGATATGATAAAGGTGCCTCCAAATGAGCTTACTGCAACAAGCTCACCATGGCCATTTGCCGCCTGGGGAATGGACATCATTGGACCTATCGAGCCTACCGCATTAAACGGGCACAGGTTTATCCTGGTGGCAATTGATTATTTCACTAAATGGGTTGAAGCAACGTCATACAAGGCAGTGACTAAGAAAGTTGTGGCAGATTTCATCCGTGACCGTATTGTTTGCCGATTTAGAATTCCGGAATCAATCATCACCGATAATGGTTCCAATCTTAATAGCGACTTGATGAAAGCAATGTGTGAGGCATTCAAGATCAAACACAAGAATTCTACAGCTTACAGGCCTCAGATGAATGGAGCTATAGAACCAGCCAACATGAATATCAAGAAGATACTAAGGAAGATGGTCGAAAGATACAAACAATGGCATGAGAAGTTATCATTTGCCTTACTGGGATACCGCACCACGGTCCGCACATCGACTGAAGCAACTCCTTACATGGTGGTTTATGGTACAGAGGCGGTCATCCCCGCTGAGGTAGAAATTACCTCCTTGAGGATCATACAAGAAGCAGAGTTAGACGACGCGGAATGAGTAAAAGGTCGCTACGAGCAGTTAGCCCTTATAGATGGGAAAAGGATGAATGTAGTTTGCCGCGGTCAGTTGTATCAGAACAGAATGTCCAGAGCCTTCAACAAAAGAGTTAAGCCAAGGAAGTTTACACCGGGGTAGCTGGAGTTGAAGAAAATATTCCCACATCAAGATGAAGCCAAGGGAAAATTCTTTCCCAACTGGCAGGGTCCGTACATGGTTCACCGGGTTCTAACTGGAGGAGCCCTTATTCTGGCAGAAATGGATGGAGAAGTTTGGCCAAAGCCAATCAATTCAGATGTAGTGAAACGATACTATGTGTAACCACTTACGATTCCTTTTATGATGTATTTGAACTACGCCTGAACTGATTCCCGTTTAAGAGGGGATACGTAGGCAGCCCTATGGGTTCAGTCACAATTTAATAAAAATTTCATGTTCCCCTACTATTGGAACTAGGGCAAAATTTTAAGGAGGACCCTCAAAATTGCGAAGTTAGTTCTCAGACACTCATCGCCACGAATGCCACCTCAGTAAACTGGGGCAGAATTTTGAGGAGGAACCTCAAAATTCTAAAGTTAATTCTTCATGTCGATTCAGTGCAGCTGTCAGAAGTGCCAGCCCAGTAAACTGGGGCGGAATTTTAAGGAGGACCCTCAAAATTCTGGAGCAAGAGAGGTTGCAATGTCTTGAACCACGTCGCAGTCGTTGGTTCACCTAAAAGAAAACTATTTTTTCTACTTACATTACGTTTACTAAATCATGCATAATTATTGTCCAAATTGCTAATGTTTAGCAAAGCTACCCCAACGATACGCAACGCCGGAAGCCAGGGGAAGACGAACTAACCTTTCCCCCCTTATAAAACTCAAGATTTATATTTGGATGCAAGCACTCGACTTACAATATCGTCAGTTTTGATATCGTGATCAGCAATCAGCTAAGAAATCTCACTACTATCCGTCCTTTTATTTTCTTGCATTGCATAAGGCTACCTTTCTGCCTTTCGAGACTAAGCGTTTTCTCCATCTGCATTATCTGCATAAAGCTACCTTTCTGCCTTCCGAGACTAAGCGTTGCCTCCATCTGCATTATCTGCATAAGGCTACCTTTCTGCCTTCCGAGACTATGCGTTGTCTCCATCTGCATTATCTGCATAAGGCTATCCTTCTGCCTTCCAAGACTAAGCGTTGTCTCCATCTGCATTATCTGCATAAGGCTATTCTTCTGCCTTCCGAGACTAAGTGTTGTCTCCATCTGCATTATCTGCATAAGGCTGCCTTTCTGCCTTCCGAGACTAAGAGTTGTCTCCATCTGCATTATTTGCATAAGGCTATCCTTCTGCCTTCCGAGACTAAGCATTGTCTCCATCTGCATTATCTGCATAAGGCTACCTTTCTGCCTTCCGAGGCTAAGCGTTGTCTCCATCCTGCATTATCTGCATAAGGCTATCCTTCTGCCTTGCAAGACTAAGCGTTGTCTCCATCTGCATTATCTTCACTGTATAAGGCTACCGTTTTGCCTTTCAAGACTAAGCATTGTCTCCATCCTGCATTATCTGCATAAGGCTACCTTTCTGCCTTTCGAGGTTAAGCTTTATTTCCACTTGCATGGCTGAAATACCGCCACTTTATCCTTCTTGCATGGCTGAAATATCGCCAAGCTTTATTTAAATTCTACATCGACTGAAAGATCGCCAGTTCATCTCCATCACCATCTATACTTACGCTTTCTGTCGGCTGAAATATTGCATTTTACTTTTTAAATCGTCTGAATCATTGCCTATTTGATTAAAATGTTTGTCGGCTGAAATATCGCTATTTTACTTTTTACATCGGCTGAAACATCGCCTGTTTTATTTAAATTCCTGTTGGCTGAAATATCGCCATCTAAATTCTTTGCATCGACTAAAATATCGCTATTTTACGCTTTTGCATCGGCTGAAATACTGCCAAATCTTGCATTTCATGGGTTGAAATATCGCCAAACTGTCCGAAAGCGTCATTGTTCGGGGGCATCATCCTCATAGCCCGAGAACACCATGTCATGGCCTGAGGACCCCACTTTATATCCTGTACGTTATCATTTAAAGGCATCATGGTTCGGAGGCACCATTATCATAGCCCGAGAAATCATTTCATGGCCTGCAAATCCTTTAATTTTGCGTTTCATGGCCCAGGACATCATGGTCCGAGGATGTCATCCCAATCGTCCAAGGACAGCATTCATGGTCCAACGGGAACTTGCATCACGTTAAGTTTATGCACAATATACGCCCGTATTTGTGAGCACGTGATTTTTGCCCTATATATGAATTATTCCCAAAATTCAAACAAAATAATTTTTCTTTCATTATTTTACACTTTTGTGAATTTTGTGTTATTTTCTGTTAATTGTTTGCATTTTATTTGTGCATTTTAATTCCTATGAAAAATATAAAAAATACGCATGACATTTGCATTTAGGATCTAATTTCATATTTTAGGATTATTTAGTGGTTAAGTTGTTTTTAGAACAAAATTTAAAGAAAATAACAAAAATAGTCCATTTTTGCATTTTTAATTGTTAATTGTTGAATTTGTCTTGAGTTTACTTTAAATAGGACTTAATCAATTTTTAGGAATTAATTAGCTTCAATTTGGAAATAAACTAGGTCTCTATTTTAGTTCTGCATTTTAATAAAATCAGAAATATATAAAATACAAAATGAAAATAAACAAAAGAAATAAAAGAGAAAAACAAAAGAAAACAAGTTAAAGAAAAGGGCTGGTCTTAAGGACCCAAATTTGGGCCAAAATAGCTAAGCCCAAATGCCAGCCCCAGCCCAAGACTCCTTCCAAATACCCATTTCCCCTAGCCCAAAAGTCCTGGTCCGGTCCGGCCAGGCAGAGGTAAAACGACGCCGTTTGGTGTCAGTCCATCCTAGCCATCCATTCCCCATGATCCTACGGCCCTCATCAACCCCAAACAATTAAATAAAATTGTCCAGAAACCCTAAAAATATTTGTGTCCTCCTCGTACACTTTCCTGTAGCGCTGATATAACACCACCCCCCTCCGCCCTAACGCTGCCGGTCGAAAATCGCCGCCGCCGCCGGCCAACGTCCAAATCGCCTCAAATTTTCACCAGTTCTTCTACTCACTCCCCTCTTCCCGAATCCACCCTTAGTTTGTCCCAAATCCTACCAAATCTCCCCAAATCTATCAAACCCTAGGCGCCGCCACCACCGTGCACGGCGGCGCCGGCTCCAAACAACCCCAATATAACACCATAGTATTTCCTGACCTCCATCATACCCAATATCCAATCAGATTCCTTTGAACATCATTAAAATGACTCGATTTTTTTTTATCAATGATGGCAGAACCTTAATTGCTTATGTTGCTCGATTTTTGCCTGGTTGCTTGAATCTGGTATTGGATTCAAGTCACGAAACAATGTTTCATTTGTTCTTTTGGGAAGAACAAATGCTTAACATTGTTCCGAGGCTCGAATCGAGTTGTCAATCTCCGTTCCAGCCTTGTGTAGGTGAGTTTCTCCTACTTCTTTAATTAGCTTAAACAAAATTTGTTCTTCGTTTCTATTCTTGCTGTTTCTGGTTTTCTTTTTGTTTCTCTGTTATTTTTCTTTCTTAGCAGTAATTAAGTATTTTAGGTCTGATAATTAGTTTAAACTTTTTCTTTGATTCTTCCTTTGTTAGTCAATAGTAATTTGTTAATTTTGCCGTGTTTGAGTCTTTATCATTCGTGCATGTTCCGTGTTATAGGGTTTAGTTTAAGCTTTATTAATTTGAATAAATTTCTTCGTGCTAATTGATATTGTTCTCATGTGTGATTTAATTCTGCCCAATTTGATTTTGTGGTTGGTTCAATTAGTTGATCCATGATTGTTTACTGCAATTTTATTTTAGATTTAATTTCATGATTAGCTAAATATGTCGAGTGAATTTGATTTTAAGGTCTGTTTGATTGTAAATAATTGGTTTTAGCATTGATTGATTAACCATAGTTGAGTAGCTGGTTTGGTTATAGCTGATAGTTCAACTAGTATTAGTAATTTTAGGTTGAATTCAAGGGTAGCTTAGACATTTAGGATTTGATAGCACATGGTAGTTGAAACTAGAATCTTCTAGGACCTTCCAAAGTAGGAATTTAGTGTAATTTCAGTAATTGTAGTGTATTAACTTGTGACACAAGTCAGAAAATAAGGGGTTAAATGAGTAAATAAAGAGGGTCTAGAATGAAAACAAAAAATCTGAGGGCTGCCCATTAGTTTGCCTATATAAGGCAGTCACCCCTGCCTTGAAAACAAGTTTTTGAGCTCACAAAAACTCCCCCCAAAAATACTCTCTAAGCTTCCAGATTTGAAATTTAAATTTTCAGATCAAAACTCCTTTAGATCTTAACTTCTTTAAAAAGAAAAACCAAAACAAATGAAAATGTGGTAAAAACTAACAATATACTGTTACATTGCATTGAATTCGAGTTCTAGACAATGATTTTTACTTCCTCTGGGTGCTGAAGTTGTTCTGTAGTCTAGTGCTTTTGTTTTGGGTGTATTTGAGTTCAACTGAGGCTGTTTGTTTGGGTATTTGCTGTTGCTATTGATTATACAACTTATTCCGGGCTATGGTCGAGTGTGATTCTGAATTTAGATTGGTTTAGAGCTGTTTTGAGTGTTAATTTGCTGCTGAAA
The DNA here is from genome assembly GCA_026770625.1 of Nicotiana glauca. Taxonomy (NCBI): domain Eukaryota; kingdom Viridiplantae; phylum Streptophyta; class Magnoliopsida; order Solanales; family Solanaceae; genus Nicotiana; species Nicotiana glauca. The sequence goes on from MU783510.1 coordinate 78,662, forward strand.
CTTGTTACTGTTGTTGATCTATCCTTCTTCTTATTTCCTTTCCAATCCCAGGTACACACTCGAATTCACATTGATGTAGCCTCTAATTGGAATGAATTGGAATCGTATTCCAGATCTGTGCTCATGTGGATGCCTATAGTTGTAGTCAGTCCAAATTAATCTAGCTTAGTTTGTTTGTTTGCATTATACCAGGGACCGTTTAATTAGGATTACTTCTAAATGATTTAAACTGTTTAATTTGTATTGGACTGTTGGCATTCATTAAGCTAGTGTAGTTTCATTTGAAAATTAGTTGACAACACCAAAAAATATTAAAAAAAAACACTGATGCTAATTCTCCATATGTGGTTGACAACCGCAGAAGCATGAAATTATCTGCATGTGCTAATTTACAGGTTGAAAATGGAATCTGATTTGGGTTGTTCGTAGGTGTAAAATCAAGTTTTGAACTTTTAACACGCGTTTAAATTATTGTAAACGTCAAAGTGGCAAATTGACTCGCTTCAGTTCTTCAGGAACAATCATATAGAGCTATAACATAGAAGTCAAGGAAAATACTTTGTCAATTGGAATTATAATTATAGGCTGTTTATATTGAACATGGAATCTGAAATCAGTTGTTTCTTAATTCATGCTTGTTATTGCACATATTGATCCATCGTTTAGTGTAGGCGTTTAGCTTCAGCTTATTGTTCAAAAGCCACCAAATTAATTTTACTTGCTAGTTAATTTTAGTAATAAGATCAGCATACTCTTGTTCATAAGGCTTTCTTTAGGGCAAAATTTCAAGGCCCAAAAATGCTGGAAATTGCACACCACAAAGCCCAAAGAGCGCTGGGCGTTAAAAATCTCGGTCTGACCTTTAAGGCCCCAAAAATTGCTATAAGTCAAAATTCTTTAAATTATATTAGGAATATGGGAAATTAATTCGCAAATGTAAATTTGGGTTTCAAATTAGGTGGCGGGTTCAAATTAAAAGGGTCCTCCCTTTTGTTTGAATTCAGACTTGAGTTTGAGGCTTGAATTTATAAATATAAATTAATTAGTCATTTTAGAGATAAATAAATAAATAGAAAATCATAGTTGCGTTAGGTTGGATTTTAATAAAACGGAGATGAGCCTCTCCAAACAAAACCCATAAATTGCGGGGCCCTCGTCAATTTTCTATATAAAAATACTTAGAATTTGGGGCGTGCCGTTTAGCGAATTTCATGGTCTCCCACAAAGATAACAACCCGTTAGTCGCTTTAGGCGCGTTTTTAATCTTACCTTCTTAAATACAGGTGTGCATTTCATGCAACCCAAATCCAAATCTAAAAATGTTGAATAAGAATGTGTCGAGGATCCGGGTGCATTTCATGTGACATGATCCAAAAACACGTTCTTAAACGATGTTCACTTTCTTAATAATTGACTAAAAGCGGTAAATAGTCCTAAAATTGCACTACAGGTTTTAACATGTACAAAGGTCAAATCTTAGCCAAATATAGCAGTTGAGCGACCGTGCTAGAACCACGGAACTCGGGAGTGACTAACACCTTCTCTCGGGTTAACAAAATTCCTTACCCGTATTTCTGGTTCGTGACTGTTAAACAGAGTCAAACCCTTTCCTCGATTCGGGATTCAAACCGGTGACTTGGGACACCATAAATCTCCCAAGTGGCGACTCTGAATCTCTTAATAAACGAATCCCATTTCGATTGTCCTTTAATTTAAAAAATTCCTTTTATTATACACTTCATGGGGTGTAGTAAGAAAAAGGGAGGTGTGACAGCTCTGGCGACTCCGCTGGGGACAAGGACCTAGAACTTTTGTTCAGGGTTCAAAATTCGAGCTCAGTTAAATTGTTCTATTTGGTTTTATCTGATTTTCCTACATGTTTCATGCCTTATGTGCTAATTGTTTTACCGCTTTGATATTTGTTGAATTGTATATAAATTGTTACGAATCCCTTCCTCTCTCTGAGTCTTCTACATCATGGAGAAGAGTGCACTTCGTGTAGCTTCTCTTATATTTAGAGTCTTTCCCAATATAGAACGAGGTTTGGATTAGTTGCTAAGCCGGCAGAGCTTCTGTATCCCCGGTATGCTGCCTCCCCCTCGGCCCGAGTTGTCCGCTCGGGTAAGCCAGGTCTAGACCAATAAACCTAAGGTTTAAACCTAGAAGAACAAAAACTCATGTCGGACCCCTAGTAGGACGCTTGTTTGCATCATGTACATTTTGACTTAGGGGACTCAACACAGGGGTTGGGTCCGTCTAGGTTAGGTGACCTGAAATGAAATGACCATCCTGATGCATCTTACTTGCTACTTGCGCATTTATTTGCTCGGCTTTGCATGTTGACCGGCTTGTATATAATGAGTGCAAAATTATGAAAAATAGCAGTGTTAGGACTAAGTTAGGGTACCATTTGTTTGAAAAAAACCAATACCCAAGTAGTACCGAAATGCTGCCGGATTTTTGAAAAATGAAAAAAAAAAATTGTTGTTCAAAGACATACATTTGATTTTAGGAAATCTACCCGAACTAAGCTGATTTGATTCTCACCGGATGTGAGATACGTAGGCAAACCTCATCGGGTCCAACCACCCCTTTTGCAAATAGCCAAAATACCGAAATTTTAATTTTTATCCAATAAGTCGGGTGACGCCATTCTTGTTGAAAAATAAGCCGAATTTCCCCAAAAGGACGCCGGAAGGCCGTTTTTGCAAGAACAGCCACCCTGAGTCAATTTAAATGGTTTGCGCGCACAGCCTTAAAACTTCCTCCCAGGAGTGCTGAAAGGCTGTATCTGCAAAACCAAGGCTTTATTTTTCTTAAACAAATAATTATGTCTTTGTTCTCCCTAAACAAATTTTCTACAAAAATAGCCACTTTTTCCCTTTAGTCATTAAACCCCCTCTAAAAAAATGTGCAGGATGACTTCAAACAACGTCGAAACCTTCTCAGTCCTGAGCGAGATACCCCTAAAGCTCCATATGTGGTGGGACGACCTAGAAAATGGAAGTAGAGAAACTGTGGTCAAAATTTTTGGCGGACTTGTTGGACTTATGAACATAAGGCCTAGGAAGGATATTGTTGAGGCACTGATACCATTCTGGGACCCAACCCGTAATGTCTTTCGATTTTCAGATTTTGAACTTACACCGACATTAGAAGAGATGGCAGGGTATGCAAGCCTCAACGAGAACCTCCGAAGTAGATATCCCTTAGCACCAAGACCAGTCACACTCCACAGATTCTTAGACTTATTGAACATCAGTCAGGACATCCAAGACTCGTATCTAGCAGAGGGGTGTTGCACATTGCATTTCCTATATCATCGGTATGGTAACCCTAAAGGTTTTGAAGGGCCCAACACCGGTCTGACACATGCTGGGAATAAAGACAAATAGGAGGCCCGGTGGGGGTTAGCATTCATGGTGGCTTTTCTAGGAGTTGTGATTTGCCCAAGGAAAGACGGTCACACAGACCTCGACCTAGTAGGAATGTTGGATGTGGCTACAAAAAAACCTACTAGCACGGTGATTCCCTTGATCGTAGCAGAGATGTACTGAGATTTAACTAAGTGTCGAAAGGACGAGAAATTCTTTCAAGGATGTAATCTATTACTACAAATGTGGATTCATGAGCATCTCTATCACCGCATAGAATATATGAACTTTGGGTTAACCGGGCTTAGTTGTATCAATTAATTTGAAACCCGGGTCACAGGTATTGAATTTCCCGAAGGTGTTAAGGCCTGGTCGTCATGCTTGAGATCTTTGACCGCAGACAAAGTTGAGTGGGCTTATGGGTGGCTTCCTGCTACTGAAGCTCTATACACATCAGCAGAGGTCCCCTATATTCTTCTGATGGGTGTTCGAAGCATACAGCCTTATGCGCCTTACCGAGTTATGCGACAATTCGGGAGATTCCAAACAGTGCACAATGATGAAGACCTGAGTGGGCAAATTATTGAGTTGAGTCCAAAAGCCGCCTTCCCGGAAGGAAGAATCCGAAAGATATGGAATGAATGCCGATTCCTGGATCCTAAGACCATGGAAAAAGATCGGGCAAAGGGCGAAGTAGACCCCAAATATTTGACCTGGTTCGGCAAAACGTTTCAGATTCCCGAGAGGCCCGCCAAGAGGCCACACGTACAACAATTCACTGATGGAGCCCAGGTCCAATGGGATTAGCTGGCTAAGGAGAAAGAATACCGAGCCAAAATCGGGGCATTGGATCAGCAAGTTCGGGATCTTCAATTTGAGAAAAGTGTACAAGCTGCGGCTGACGAAGGGGATAAAAAGAAATTTACCCAGGAGAATGAAGCTCTCAAGGCCCAAATTCGACAAATGAAAATAGATTCCAGGAATCGAGAAAGAAGCTTGTCTGATGAAAGATTGATAAAGGGGTTAAAGAAGCAAGTCTCGGACTGCCAGGAAGAATTGGAGAAATACGAGGGGAACATGGCAAGACTTCGAGCACATTGGGCCAAGAAAACTGAGGAAAGAGCCCAGTTTGTACAACAATTGAAGAGAAACTACGAGGGAACCATCACCAACATGAAGAGAAAAATGAATACTTTGGAAGAAAAGGCAGCCCAGCGAGACAAAGAATTTCAGGCCGGGAGGGACCGTTGCTTTGGTTGATCGACAAGATGCAAAGGGAAACAAAATTGCTACAAGACCTTCACCTCCAGGATTCTCAGGTGATAGAGGCCCGTACCCAACAGATAAGCCGACTACTCCAAGAAAAGGGCCAAATCAGGGAACGGATCCAACGCATTGCACACTATATTGTCAAAAGGTGCCAAGACAGCGAACGGATGGGTCGTACCACTTTCTTTGTGTCAGTGATGATATTTGTTCGACATGTCATGAATGATTTAGAGCAGTTGCAGAGGGGTCTTGCGCGCAAGCCCGCAGCGATGCCGAATGATGCCCCGCGGGCCCCAGGATTTGAAGCTTTGATGTACTCCTAGATTAGTCGACTCTGTATTTTGTCTGTTCTGTACTTTCCTTTTTGAAAAAGAAAAAAAAAACAAATAGTCCAGTAGTTTTTGTAATCACAATTGTTATTAATGAAAGTTTGAAAATTCCCAAAATTTATTTTTTTATTTCTTGCATTTAATTTTGCACTCATTTGCAAGAACTACGCTTGGTCTGATTCATGCAAGGTCATGATACGTAGGCAATCTCCATAGGATTCGACCCTAACCAAAATAAAAAGGAAAGAAAAAGAGAGGAAAAACAATGAAAAGGAAAAACGAAAAGAATAGAGCGGCAAAACAAAAGGAAAAATCGGCAAAGGGAGAGAACAGGAATAGGAGAGTGAAAAAAAGAAACAGAAAAAAGAAAAACAAAGAAGGAGAAAGTTTACAATTGGAAATAAAGGAAAAGCCGGGATGACGCAAGCAGTCGAGAAAATGCATCATAGAAACCGCTAACTGCCTAGGTGCATTCATACCCCAAATGTGCGGTTATCTATTTGTCAATGCCCTAACCGCTAACAACGTTATTTTTGATGATAAGTTCAGGCAAGTGGTTCAGTTGACTGGCATTCTGGAAACCCACTCATATAACACCCGCTCTAAAGATAAGTCAAAAATGGTCAACCAAGAGTTAGAAGAAAGCATTGTCGACCCGTCTAGGTAAGAAGAGGTTGTGGACGTCAACGCAATGAAAGAGGAAATGTATAAACTAAAGCAGCAGATGGCCGAAATGTACCAGGCTTGGGAAAAGGGACACCCACTACCAGCCTATCCTGCTAACCCTGCCTACATCCTACCATTAGCTCAGCCACAAGATCCTCCCACAGTGAATTCCTCTCTGGCCTACCCCACCTACCAGCAATACTACGCAACTACTTCCCAAACACCACCACCTCCACCACCCAAACAAATCCCATGACCTCCACCACCAACTACTCCTGTGTTTGTGGCTCCTCCACCCGCCGCATTACATAGATCTTCTAGTGAGCCCCTGCTCCAAACCCAAGAAAACCACTATTACCCACCTGAACCCACCTTCAAACCTCCAGAACCATACCCTTAAACTCCCCGTCTTGATATCTCAGCTGAAGAAGAGAATCCTACCAAAAACCCTGACCAGGAGGATATGATACGAAAGGCGAAAAGCTTAGAGCAATTGTTCAAAAGTATGCAGGGTCTGGGAAGACAGGTGAGTGTGGCCTACAAGGACTTGTGCTTGTTTCCCAACATCCAGTTGCCGGCGGGATTCAAATTACCCAAGTTTGATCTGTATGACGGACATGGTGACCCAGTAGCCCATCTGAGGGGATTTTGCAGTAAGATGAGAGGCGCTGGGGGAAGGGATGCGTTATTAATGGCGTACTTTAGTCAAAGTCTCAGTGGTGCTACTTTGGAATGGTACACACGGCAAGATCATGCTTGATGGTACACCTGGGATAATTTGGCCCAAGCATTTGCAGGCCACTTTCAATATAATCTCGAGATTGTCCCGGACCATCTATCACTGACCAAAATTGAGAAGAAGCCGGGGGAAAGCTTCAGAGAGTACAGTTTTAGGTGGTGAGAACAGGCCACAAGAGTTGATCCTCTAATGAAGGATGGCGAAATGGTTGATTACTTCCTGCAGGCTTTGGAGCCTACCTACTATGGTCATTTGGTGTCGGCAGTTGGAAAAACTTTTAATGAGGTGGTGAAAATGGAAAGCATGGTGGAAGAGGGTCTGAAGTTCAACAAAATTATGAGTTATTCGGCAATTAAAGCAACTACCCAGGCCATCCAGAGAGCCACTGGAGGGGTATTGGGAAAGAAGAAAAAGGAAGATGTAACAGTAGTGGAATCGAGAGCATGGCCCAGGGGTCCATCTCCATATTATCACCAACCTCGACCTCATCCCCAAACCTACCCACATACCCCATATGGTCCACTGCAACACTACTATCCACCTCCCGTCCCCCATTTCTCTGTCCACCATGCCCAAACATACCCCCAACCTCAGGCGCCATGGCATGCACCCACCCTACAAAATACTTACCATACTCAAAATACCTACCCACCTCCAAGAGCTTATAGAAACCCCACTAGACCTGATTTTCGACCCAACCCTATTTCTAAAAATGATAGGCCGCAGAAGAAGAAAACTTTCACTCCGTTGGGAGAGTCTTACACTAGCTTATACCACAGATTGAGACAATTGGGCATGTTAAGTCCGATTGACCCAAAGTGACAAATCCTCCCCCAAGGAGCCTGGACCACTCGGTGAGTTGCGAGTACTACTCGGGTGCCCCGGAGCATGATACAGAGAAATACTGGCATTTGAAAACGGCCATCCAGGAGCTCATTGATACCCGCCGAATTGAGGTGCAGGCTCTAGAGACACCTAACATCACTCAGAATCTATTGCCAGCCCATCACGAGACCCATATGATTGATTTAGTGCAAAAGGGAGAGTATAAGAAGCCGTAATGATGATCAGGGCCAGTGGGGACATGTCAAATGAGAAACCAATTAGTGGGAGAGAATTGATCAAGGTAGAAGAGACAGTTAGAGAACCAGTGGTGGTATCGGGAGCAGTTGTCAAGCCCGTTGTGATCGTGAAAGGGGCTCACGCAATGCTGGTTATTATCAAGCCAGTTACTCAGTTACCAATAGTCAGTGAAAAGGCTATCCCATGGAACTACGCCCGAGTGACTGTGACGTACAAAGGGAAGGAAGTTAAAGAAGAAGTTTGTGAAACCCATGGGCTTACTCGTTCAGGGAGATGCTTCGCCCCTGATGATCTGAGAAAAGTTAAAGCAACCAAAGATAATCCAGCACCAATAAAAAGGGCCGTAACTGAAGAAGAAGCAAAAAAATTCTTGAAAAAGATAAAGACACAAGATTATTCCATTGTAGAACAGTTGAGAAAGACTCCGGCACAGATCTCATTGCTATCTTTATTGATCCATTCGGACGAGCACCACTGGGCGTTGATGAAGATTCTAAATGAAGCCTATGTTCCTGATAAGATCTTTGTAAATCATATGGAGAAAATAGCAAATAAGATTTTCGAGGTCAACAGGGTTACATTTTCTGATGATGAGCTGCCTTTGGAGGGCACTGAGCGTAATAGAGCGCTCTACCTCACGGTGAAATGTGAAGACTCAGTGGTCACCTGGGTGCTGATTGACAATGGGTCCAGTGCAAACATCTGCCCTCTCTCCACCCTAGAAAAGTTAAAAGTGGACAGTGAGAGGATCCACAAGAATAGTATTTGCGTACGGGAATTTGATGGAGGAGGAAAGGACACAGTCGGGGATATTGTGTTGGAACTGACAATAGGACCAGTTGAATTTACTATGGAGTTCCAGGTGCTCGACGTGGCTGTTTCTTAAAATCTCTTGTTAGGCTGACCTTGGATTCATGCAGCAAAAGCAGTGCCGTCTACCTTGCATCAGATGGTCAAATTCGAGTGGGACCGGCAGGAAATTGTGGTGCATGGGGAAGACAGTTCGTGTAATACCATTATGCCTTTCGACGAAGCTGAGGATGATAAAGGTCCATGGGTTTACCAAGTCTTGGATACAGTATCAGTTGCAAAGATCCTTGAAGGAGAGTGTATTCCTGTGCCCAGGGTAGCTGTTGCATCTGTTATGATAGCTTCGAAAATGATAAAGAATGGATTCTTAACTGGAAAGGGCTTGGGTGCTTCCCTGCAAGGCATCACACAGCCAGTATCTCTTCTTGGAAACCTGGATACTTTTGGTTTAGGCTTCAAGCCCGCGATTCCTGACATAAGGCGAGCTAAAAAGATGAAAAAGAGAGCATGGACCCTTCCAAAACCCATTCCCCGCCTTTCCCGTTCCTTTGTCTGGCCTGGTATTAAGAGGCGCCCAGCAACGGTAATGCCTAATTCTGTGGTGGTGGAACCCGACAAGGAGCTGATTAAGAGGTTTGAGAAGCTGTTTGACGAGGTGAATGTGGTAGAGTTAGGAGAAGGTCCGAGCAAGGCAAATATGCAGTTCGTGGGGCCCCATGCAAAGCTTAATAATTGGGAAGCTACTCATCTTCCTATCCGGAGGGAGTCTTGGTAGTTAGTTTTGATTTTCCTTTCAGTTTAATCTGGGTCATTTCCAAGGTTGTAATTTGGATGCTATGTTCCGTCCGTTTGGATGAGTTAAACCTTGTTATCTTACAATTTTAATGAAATCCAATTTCCTTCCTTTTTCATTCTTGATAGCCTTTATTTTGTCTTACTTTCTTGTACAGTCCCTTTTATGCTGGTTTCACAGATGTGTCATGCATGAGGAGTCTTCGGCCTAGTCTTGATTACCAATCTAACTCCAAACTAATTATACAAGAAATTGAGTGTGATGACGAGGTAGAATATGATGATGAGGAAGCCTTTGAAGAAATCAATAAAGAATTAACCCAATTTGAAGAAAAATCCAAACCTAATATAAATGACACAGAGGCAATCAATTTAGGGGATCAGGAGAATGTACGGGAAACAAAAATAAGTGTTCATTTGGAACCTTCGCTAAGAGAAGAGATAATCAAAGCGTTGTTTGAGTACAAAAATGTTTTTGCGTGGTCATATGAGGATATGCCAGGTTTAAGCACCGATTTAGTGGTCCACAAATTGCCCACCGACCCAACATGCCCTCCTGTCAAGCAGAAGCTTAGGAAATTTAAAACATATATCAATGTGAAAATCAAAGAAGAGGTCACCAAGCAGTTTAATGCGAAGGTCATTCAGGTCACCCGGTATCCCACCTGGTTAGCTAATGTTGTGCCTGTGCCAAAGAAGGATGGAAAGACCAGAGTGTGCGTTGATTACCATGATCTCGATAAGGCGAGTCCAAAAGACAACTTTCCATTGCCAAACATCCACATATTGATTGACAATTGTGCCAAAAAATAGATTGGTTCCTTCGTGGATTGTTATGCGGGCTATCACCATATTTTGATGGATGAGGACGATGCGGAAAAGATGACATTCATCACGCCTTGGGGAACGTATTGTTATAGGGTCATGCCATTTGGGTTGAAGAACACAGGGGCAACATACATGAGGGCGATGACCACCATGTTCCATGACATAATACATCGGGAAATTGAAGTCTATGTAGACGACGTGATCATAAAGTTGAGGAAGCAATGTGACCATGTCAAGGACTTGAGGAAGTTTTTCCAGAGGCTCCGGAGGTATAACCTCAAACTTAATCCAGCGAAGTGTGCATTTGGAGTTCCGTCTGGGAAATTGTTGGGGTTCGTGGTAAGTCGATGCGGTATTGAGCTAGACCCGTCCAAGATCAAAGCCATTCAGGATCTACCGCTGCCAATGAGCAAGAAAGAGGTGATGAGTTTGCTTGGCAGGTTGAATTATATCAGTAGGTTCATTGCCCAGCTCACAACAACTTGCGAGCCCATCTTTAAGCTGCTAAAGAAAGATGTTGCGGTCAGATGGATGGATGAATGTCAGGCAGCATTTGAAAAGATTAAGGAGTATTTGGCCAGTCCACCTGTGTTGGTCCCGCCGAAACTGGGAAGACCCTTGATCCTCTATCTGGAAGTTTTGGATAACTCTTTTGGTTGTGTACTGGGGCAACATGACATCACAGGAAAGAAAGAGCAGGCGATTTACTACCTCAGCAAGAAGTTCACATCTTATGAGGTAAAGTACACTCAACTTGAGAGGACGTGTTGTGCCTTAACCTGGGTAGCGCAGAAATTGAAACATTACTTGTCATCATATACCACCTATATTATCTCTCGGTTGGACCCGTTGAAGTACATTTTTCAGAAGCCCATGCCCACAGGGAGGCTGGCAAAGTGGCAAATCTTGCTTACGGAATTTGATAGTCTATGTGACCCGGACTGCAATGAAAGCACAAGCCTTGGCTGATTATTTGGCCGAGAATCCAGTCGATGAAGAATATGAACCTTTGAAGACATACTTCCCTGATGAAGAGGTAATGCATGTTGATGAATTAGAACAGGTCGAGAAGCCCGGATGGAAACTGTTCTTTGATGGGGCTGCCAATACCAAAGGCGTCGGGATAGGAGCGATACTTATTTCGGAGACAGGGCAACACTACCCTGTTACGGCTTAACTTCGTTTCTATTGCACCAATAACATGGCTGAATACGAGGCATGTATCTTGGGTTTGAGGTTGGCTATATACATGGGTGTCCAGGAAATCTTGGTCATGGGTGACTCGGATCTTTTGGTGCACCAGATTCAGGGAGAATGGGAGACACGAGACTTAAAGCTCATACCGTACTCGCAGTGTTTGCATGAACTTTGTCAACGGTTTCAGTCAATAGACTTCAGGAATATTCCAATGATTCATAATGAAGTTGTCGACGCCTTAGCCACTTTAGCGTCAATGTTGCATCATCCAGATAAGGCTTATGTGGACCCGTTGCAGATTCAGGTCCGAGATCAACATGCCTATTGTAACATGTTGGAAGAAGAACTCGATGGTGAGCCGTGGTTCCATGATATCAAAGAATACCTCAGGATGGGAGTATATCTAGCACAGGCCACAGGGGATCAAAAGAGAGCAATTCGACGCTTGGCAAGCGGATTTTTCTTTAGTGGAGGAGTGTTGTACAAAAGAACTCCAGATCTTGGCTTATTGAGATGCATGGATGCTAAGCAGGCTACAGTTATCATGACCGAGGTACACGCGGGAGTTTGTGGACCTCATATGAGTGGATATGTATTGGCAAAGAAGATTCTCCGAGCAGGTTATTACTGGCTTACTATGGAACGGGATTGCATTAGTTTCTTGTGCAAGTGTCATCAATGTCAGGTACATGGGGATATGATTCATTCCCCGCCAACGGAATTGCATACAATGTCAGCACCATGGCCTTTCGTTGCTTGGGGAATGGATATCATTGGGCCGATCGAATCAGCAGCGTCAAATGGGCAAAGGTTTATTCTGGTGGCCATTGATTATTTCACTAAGTGGGTTGAGGAAAAAACTTTGAAATCAGTGACCAAGAAGGCAGTGGTCGATTTTGTGCATTCGAATATCATTTGTCGGTTCGGAATCCCGAAGGTAATCATCACAGATAATGGTGCCAACCTCAACAGCCATCTGATGGCGAAAACATGTAAGTAGTTTAAGATTACGCACCGCAATTCCACCCCATATCGTCCTAAGGCGAATGGAGCAGTCGAAGCAGCTAACAAGAACATCAAGAAAATACTGCGGAAAATGGTTGAAGGGTCCAGGCAATGGCATGAAAAGTTACCTTTTGCATTATTAGGGTATCGCACTACTGTCTGCACTTCGGTAGGGGCAACTCCTTATTCACTGGTGTACGGTACGGAGGCAGTAATACCCGCAGAGGTCGAAATACCATCCCTTCGAATTATCGCCGAAGCGAAAATAGACGATGTTGAATGGGTCAAAGCCCGCTTGGAACAATTGAGTTTGATTGATGAAAAGAGATTGGCAGCAGTATATCACGGACAATTTCACCAACAGAGAATGGCAAGAGCATATAACAAGAAAGTGCGTCCGCGGAAGTTTGAAGTAGGGCAATTGGTATTGAGGCATATCCTACCTCATTGGGCTGAAGCAAAAGGAAAGTTCACCCCAAGTGGCAGGGGCCATTTGTTGTAACCCAAGTGTTGTCCAATGGCGCATTATATTTGAAAGATGTGGAAGGAAAATGTATAGAAATGGCTATCAACTCTGATGCAGTCAAGCAATACTATGTATGATTTCTTTGTCTAATTGTACTTACTTGTATTTGGCATATTTTGAGATTGAAATGATGAAGGCATTTTGTTCTGCTATCCAAACACTTTATCCTATGCTACCCCTTTTGAGCCTTATTTTATTTTCTTTCGTACCCCTCTTTCGAAATCAATAGCAAAACGCAGAAGCACGAGCAAGGAAGATCAGCGAAGAAACAATAAGAATAGTCCAAAAGAAAAGAAAAAGAAAAAGAAAAGAAAAGAGAAGAGAAAAGAAATAAAAAGAGAAAAGAAAATGAGAAAAGAAAAAAAGAAGAGAAAAGAAAAATGAAGAAAAGAAAAGAAATGAAAAGAAAAACAAAGAAAAGAAAAAAGAAGAAAAGAAATGAAAAGAAAGAAAAGAAAAGGGGAAGAAAGGGAAGATCGCAATAACGGAGTAATTCTATTCCTGAACTACGTTTGACTTGATCCCGAAAGAGTACGTAGGCAGCCTCTCTCTGAGGTTCAGTCACACCAAAACAAAAATCCCAAAATTTCCCCAAGAAAGAAACTGGGGCAGAAGTTATGGTTGTTGTGGGAAATCTAATTCCGAAAGTTGTAATTTTGAACCCATGTTGAATTGTTTCGAGCCTTTTATACCCTTCTTTATAACCCCATCCAAAAGCCTGCATTACGGTCCAAAGAAAGACCTTCTGATCAATCTTCAGGAAGTGCCAATACGAGCAAGTAAAAGTGATTCATGTCAGGAGAAACACTCCGGTACAAGAAGAAAAAATGATGAAAATAAGAGAGTATTATTGGTGAAAACCCTCACGGGCACCATAAGGCGACATAAGTTGAGAGAAATCAAAAATGAGAGAGTCTTATTGGTGAAAACCCTCACGGGCACCATAAGGCGATGTGAGTTGAGAGAAATAAAAAATGAGAGAGTTTTATTGGTGAAAAACCTCAAGGGCTCCGTAAGGCGAAGTGAGTTTTGAGAGAAATCAAAAATGAGAGAGTCTTGTCGGTGAAAACCCTCACGGGCACCGTAAGGCGAAAGTGAGTTTTTCAGATGGGCAGATGAGACAAGTCTATGGTTGAAAGATGCTCAAGACATTGCAAGATGGGCAAGGTTTGGGTTTGGGTAAAAATCAGGTTATAGAAGTCCGGAACAACAAATGTGGCAATTGAGAGTTGATTGGTTGAATAGACTGGGCTGGCTAATCCAAAATGCATGGAATGATCAATGGCATCAGCTGTTCTACTCAGATAAGACCTCTTCTCTTCTTCCTTCATTACAAATCATCCGTTTTCGGATTCTCTCTATCCTCAACCCTCGAGGTCATTGCATTTCATTCTTTCGAGGTCTGTCTCTAAGATATTTCAGTGTTAGTTCTATTCAAAACAAAAGGGAGGAATGTCAAAGCTAACTACCAGTTTCCCAGTTGCAAAGCACAACAGGGCCAGAAATATTAAAAATGAAGTAGGACATAAAGGACCACTGGAAATTTCATCGGTGGATTAGTCAGCTAATTGTGGGGAAGAAGCAAAGTTTCAGACAGAGGAGTCAGAAACACAAAAACAACCATACGGGATAGAACACTTGGGTCGTCAAAGTCAGAGGGCTGAAATTCGTTCAGGAAACCGAGGAGGTTCAAGGCAAGTTCAGGGAAGCAGGTCGGAATAAAGCCCAGCAACAGGAACATACCCATCAAGAATGCCAGCAACTAACCACCATTTTATTAACAATTTTTTTTCTTTGGTTGAGACAGGGGCAAGAAATTTTCTCTGTTTGATATTTTGAAGTCAGGCACCCACCTGGAGAACAAGGGAATAGATTTCAAGCTTCAGCAATTAGGCGCCCACCTGGAGAATAAGGGAAGCCCAATTCAAATTTTCGTCTTCAATTTTTCAATAATATTTGGCAACATGATGCGCCCAGCCATCAAACTGGGGCAGGAAAATTTTCTTTGTTTGTCTATTTCAGGAGGCCACCTAGAGAATAAGGGAATACTTTTCAAGTTCAGCAATCAGGCGCCCACCTGGAGAACAAGGGAATACTTTTCAAGTTCAGAAATCAGGATCCCACCTGGAGAACAAGGGAATACTTTTCAAGTTCAGCAATTAGGAGCCTACCCGGAGAACAATGGAATACTTTTCAAAGTCCAGCGATCAGGAACCCACCTGGAGAACAAGGGAATACATTTCAAGTTTCAGTAGTCAGGCGCCCACATGGAAAACAAGGGAAGTACAATTCAAATTTTAGCTTTCAAGTTTTCGATATTGGATAGCATGATGTGCCCAGCCACCAAATAGGGGCAGGAAAATTTTCTTTGTTTGTCTGTTTCAGGAGCCCACCTGGAGAATAAGGGAATACTTTTCAAGTTCAGCAATCAGGAGCCCACCTGGAGAATAAGGGAATACTTTTCAAGTTCAGCAATCAGGAGCCCACCTGGAGAACAAGGGAATACTCTTCAAGCGTTACAGTCAAAAGCCCACCTGGAGAACAAGGGAATACTTTTCAAGCGTCAGCAATCAGGAGCCCACCTGGAGAATAGAGGCATATATTTCAAATTTCAGCAGTCAAGCATCACTCAGTGGAATGGCAAAACATCGCCAATCACAATTCAAGGTAGCAATGCAAGAATTCCGTCGGAAGAATACAAGTTCAAGGCAACACAAGAGCAAGTTTGAAGACATAGATAGGACCTTTTTTGTAATTCATAGATCATAGCTTAGGCAAGATTCTTTTTATTTTGGCACGGCGTAATAAGGAGGTCAGCGAGCAGTAGCAGCAGCAACAGCAGTGAAATCACAGTCCCTGGTAGTCCCAACTACCAGACTTCCTGAACTACACTGACCTGATTCCTTTTTAGCCAAGGATATGTAGGCAACCTCCGAAGCAGGGTGCGGTCAACTCTTTCAAAAATGCTTCACACGGAATATTCAAACGGGCAAAAATCGCTCGTATTTGCTCACTTATCTTTGCTCGAGAACTCTGCGTGTTCCCGAGCAAAGAGGGGCAGCTATGAGCACGTGAATTTTGCCCTATATATGAATTATTCCCAAAAATTCAAACAAAATAATTTTTCTTTCATTATTTTACAGTTTTGTGAATTTTGTGTTATTTTCTGTTAATTGTTTGCATTTTATTTGTGCATTATAATTCATATGGAAAAATATAAAAATTCGCATGACATTTGCATTTAGGATCTAATTTTATATTTTAGGATTATTTAGTAGTTAAGTTGTTTTTAGAATAAAATTTAAAGAAAATAACAAAAATAGTCCATTTTTGTATTTTTAATAGTTAATTGTTGAATTTGTCTTGAGTTTACTTTAAATAGGACTTAATCAATTTTTAGGAATTAATTAGCTTTATTTTGGAAATAAATTAGGTCTCTATTTTAATTCTGCATTTTAATAAAATCAGAAATATATAAAATACAAAATGAAAATAAACAAAAGAAATAAAAGAGAAAAACAAAAGAAAATAAGTTAAAGAAAAGGGCTGGTCTTAAGGACCCAAATTTGGGCCAAAATAGCTAATCCCAAACGCCAGCCCCAGCCTAAGACTCCTTCCAAATACCCATTTCCCCCAGCCCAAAAGTCCTTGTCTGGTCCGGCCAGGCAGAGGTAAAACGACGCCGTTTGGTGTCAGTCCATCCTAGCCATCCATTCCCCATGATCATACGGCCCTCATCAACGCCAAACAATTAAATAAAATTGTCCAAAAACACTAAAAACATTTGTTTCTTCCTCGTACACTTCCCTGTAGCGCCGATATAACACCACCACCCTCCGCCCTAACGCTGCCGGCCGAAAATCGCCGCCGACGCCGGCCAACGTCCAAATCGCCTCAAATTTTCACTAGTTCTTCTCCTCACTCTCCTCTCCCCGAATCCACCCTTAGCTTGTCCCAAATCCTACCCAATCTCCCCAAATCTACCAAACACTAGGTGCCACCGCCACAGTGCACGGCGGCGACGGCTCCAAACAACCCCAATATAACACCACAACCTTCCCTGACCTCCCTCATACCCAATATCCAACCAGATTCCTTTGAAGGTCATTAACACGGCTCGATTTTTTTTATCAATAACGGCAGAACCTTAGTTGCTTATGTTGTTTGATTTTTGCCTGATTGCTTGAATCTGGTATTGGATTCGAGTCACGAAATGATGTTTCGTTTGTTCTTTGGGAAGAACAAATGCTTAACATTGTTTCGAGGATCGAATCGAGTTTTCAATCTCCATTCCAGCCTTGCATAGGTGAGTTTCTCCTACTTTTTTAATTAGCTTAAACAACATTTGTTCTTCGTTTCTATTCTTGCTGTTTCTGGTTTTCTTTTTGTTTCCCTATTATTTTTCTTTCTTAGCAGGAATTAAGTATTTTAGGTCCGATAATTAGTTTAAACTTTTTCTTTGATTCTTCCTTTGTTAGTCAATAGTAATTTGTTAATTTTTCTGTGTTTGAGTCTTTATCATTCGAGCATGTTCAGTGTTATAGGGTTTAGTTTAAGCTTTGTTAATTTGAATAAATTTCTTCGTGCTAATTGATATTGTTCTCATGTGTGATTTAATTCTGCCGAGTTTGATTTTGTGGTTGGTTCAATTAGTTGATCCATGATTGTTTACTGTAATTTGATTTTAGATTTAATTTCATGATTAGATAAATCTATCCTTATTCTTATTTCCTTTCCAATCCCAGGTACACACTCGAATTCACATTGATGTAGCCTCAAATTGAAATGAATTGGAATCGTATTCCAGATATGTGCTCATGTGGATGCCTATAGTTGTAGTCAATCCAAATTAATCTAGCTTAGTTTGTTTGTTTGCATTATACCAGGGACTGTTTAATTAGGATTACTTCTAAATGATTTGAACTGTTTAATTTGTATCGGACTGTTGGTATTCATTAAGCTAGTGTAGTTTCATTTGAAAATTAGTTGACAACACCAAAAAATATAAAAAAACACTGGTGCTAATTCTCTATATGTGGTTGACAACCGCAGAAGCATGAAATGATCTGCATGTGCTAATTTACAGGTTGAAAATGGAATTTGATTTGGGTTGTTCGTAGGTGTAGAATCAAGTTTTGAACTTTTAACACGCGTTTAAATTGTTGTAAATTTCAAAGTGGCAAATTGACTCGCTTCAGTTCTTCAGGAACAATCATATAGAGCTCTAACATAGAAGTCAAGAAAAATACTTTGTCAATTGGAATTATGATTATAGGCTGTTTATATTGAACATGGAATCTGAAATCAGTTGTTTCTTAATTCATGCTTGTTATTGCACATATTGATCCATCGTTTAGTGTAGGCGTTTAGCTTCAGCTTATTGTTCAAAAGCCACCAAATTAATTTTACTTGCTAGTTAATTTTAGTAATAAGATCAGCAGACTCTTGTTCATAAGGCTTTCTTTAGGGCAAAGTTTCAAGGCCCAAAAATGTTGGAAATTGCACACCACAAAGCCCAAAGAGCTATCAGAAGCTCTTATCAAAGGATTTTACCTCTGCTAGACCTAAAGCCTTAAAATCGGAACCTTAAAGGTAAAGGTCAGGCGCTACTTCCTTGGTGAAGTATCTCATTCCACAAAATTGGAACAAATCTCTCGTGCTTAAGACATGAGAATTGGAAGGCTGAAAGGTTGTTCTCTGGGCCTGTCTTTTGCTCCCAGAGATGCTGGTTCGAGTCCAGCTCGAAATTGTTGAACCGAAGAAATGAGTTGGAAAGGAGTGGTCAAGTTCGTAAAAAGAACCAAATTCTTGTTGGCGATTATTTATGATCAAAAAAATTAAATTCTGAAAACTCCTTTGTCTTCCAGCTTTTTCCAGATAAAGGTCTTGTAGAGTTGCGCTTCCTTAGTACATTGCCTCCCTTGTCATCAGGTCACCAACTTCCTTGACCTTCCAGCACTGGGCAGGCGCGAGCCTTACGTGGATGATTTGGTTGTCTTTTCAAAAGAAAGAACCGACCACATCGAAAATTTACGCAAGGTCTTCGAAAGGTTAAGAAAACATCAATTGAAGATGAACCCAAACAAATGTGCATTCGGGATCCCCATTACTTAGAAAAAGTGAGCCACCGGTTCAGGTACAAGATATTATCATTACCGCTTGTACAATTAGACATTGCCGCTGTTAGAAAACCACAATATTCGTCTTTTTGGGGTAAATGTTCTCAATGGTAAATCGATCATTCAATATCCTTTTCCTTCTGCGATGGAATGGAAGAAAAGTAATGAAACCTGCGATGGCTACTAAATAACCTCCTTTTACTTTCTCAATAATAAAGCCTTTGACCTTTGTATTCATTCGCCAAATCTTGTTCAGTTCCATCCAAGCTCGGTTTTGTCTGAATCTTAGTGGAAGAAGAAGAAGCGGTTCACCAGCCACTACATCTGTAGATCCCACCAAATCATTAAACCTGTCGGTTGCTCGCTCTTTGATCAGTGATTCACCGGCCACTAGATCAATGAAGAATCTCTCTAAAATTTGCTCTTTGATCAGTGATTCACCGGCCACTAGATCCAGGAATCCTACCTTATTCTCAACCTAGGCAACAAAAAAGGGGACCGATACTTTAACTAGAAGAGCGACCAATTGGTTCACCAAACCCCGACCCAGCGTTGCACATTCTCCAGGTCTGAAGGGATCCAGTGCCTTCCCTCCTTCTCTCACTTTGGAAAGATTTTTCAGTATTTTCTTATGATGACCTGGTCGAGAGAGTACGATACATCGGTGTAAAATATTTCCTTTTTTTTTGTGAGCTTGGTTTACTTGACCGAAGGGTGTAGTAGAACCTGAAGGAGAGGAATAAATACCTGGTCTATAATTTTGACAAAAGGAGGACCGTTATTGGGAAATATCTTCCTCCTCTTGGTCGTCATCAAAGAAGTTGACGTCCGGGGCTTCCTCTTTCCCTTTAAAATAAAACCAGTGAAGTCCATCCTAAAGTTAAAAATCTACCTCCAACACCAGAGGTTCCTGATGAGAACAAATTGTAAGGCGTTGAAAGAAACCCTTAAGAAAGATGTCCCTTGCTGCAAAACATATTTTCACTAGATGGAAAGCCCCTCTTTGACTTTGATATAGAAAACATAAAGGGGGAGAGTCACAGTCTCCCTTATTTCCTAACAATAAAATTCTTTTTTTGAAAGGCCAGTAACAATGCGATATTCCATAGATAAGCAAGAAACTGAAGCCTCTCTTTTTATTTATGATGTACCGGCTTGAATTCACTTTCACTTTAGGAAAGGATTTCTTTCTCCTCAAAGTAGGTGTTCACTCCGCAGCAAGAACAGGTCGAGATGAGACGTCGATCACATCGAGTGGGGCCATTCTCCCAGAGCAAAACTTGAAGCAAGGGTCAGAACTTTAGGCGGGGGCCTCTGTCGATAGAGCTAAAGCAGTCATTCATTAATCCACCCTCGACATACTAAGGAAAACGGCTGATCCAACTATAGAACAAATACAGACATAAACATTGATTTTTGTTGGGAAAGAACGGGGAAGTCCATCCTAACCGTCCAATGAAGAATAAGAGGAGAGCAAAGCGCCAATGGCGCGCGAAGCGCATGCGGAACAAGAACGGAGAAAAAGAAGTGTGGAGGAGAAGCAGCCGAGCTCATTCCCTTCGCTTCCTGGGCCCAAACCAGTGTAGTCTTTCCTGGCCAAATCAAGTGCTCTACCTACCCTCTCTTGTTTCAGGTATTCCACTCATTCTCAAAGTATATAGCTCTAGTAGTCCTTTCAGCCTATTACACTCATTCTCTCTAGTGATCGGTTCGTATACTACGCTTCTTATCCAGCGTATTGAACTCATTTATTCCACTCGCTCCCTAACTTTAAGAGCAACTCCTCTTTTTAGAATTTTTGAAGAAACTACTAACTCTAACTATCTAACTGCACTGATCGGGGAAAAAGTCCATGGGACCCCTCCTTCGAGGGCGCCTAGATAGTGAAAGGTTATCCCTTTGCAATGCTGGAAGCTAAGAAAAATCACGAAGCTGGCTGACTACGCTCGAGCAGAGATCAGATCCGGAGGTGGTGGCTGAACTCGCCGCAGAGTTCAGGAGCGAGCAAGACTATCTTGATGGAATAAGGTAAGGCGGTTCGCTTGAGTTGCTCAACCGCCCCTTAGCCCGGTGCTAATGACGTGCTACGAAACCTCCACCGTGCTGGGGGAGGGGGACCAAGCAGCACATAGCTAGCGGCATAGGAGCCGACTCGGCATCAGCGGCTTCTTACCGCACTGGAGTAATCCAATATGTGGTTCCGCACGTTCCACCACTTCTCCGTTCATTTCTAATACTGATCGTGAAACACCATATAGAGATGTCTCCTACGTCACCCATAATATGTGGAAGTATCGACGTAATTTCATAAAGTCATTCGATATGAATGCTACATGAAGAACATAAGCCAGATGACGGAATGGGAAGACCCAGGATGTAGAAGATCATAACATGAGTAATTCGGCAAATTTGGATTCATATATATATATCCACCCATATGGTACTTCATTCTACGATATATATATAAGATCCATTTGTATAGATATCATCATCTACATCCAGAAAGTCGTATGCTTTGGAAGAAGCTTGTACAATTTGGGAAGGGGTTTTGATCAATTCCCAAACTCTTTTTCGAGCTCACTAAGGCAAGCGGCGCCCCATTTGTGTCTGTCTGCGATCGTGCCTAGCTGGGCAGTTCATCAGGAGCTGCTATCTGGGACCAAGCACTAAGCACTCTTGATTTTCTTTTTCAATTGATTTCTAAGAGGATTGGAAAATCTCACTGTGCCTAACACATCTAATTAGAAGAGGAATGAAGATAATGCGCTTTACTCTTTCATTTGTAGCTGGATTACCCCTGGGCTAACTTAACTTGAATCTGTTCTCTTTAGTTTTTCACTAAGCCTCATCTGAGTGCTATATACATAGCTCCTTGATTGCTTATCAAATAAAATGAACATTCTTTAAGAACTTTTTCTCTCGATCTTATTAGCTTAGTAGCATGGAAGTCACTTGACTTGTACCTGGAACAGAGAAAAAGGGTATCCAATTGAAATCCAGTTTTTTCTATTTTTCGCTTAGATGTGCTCAGCAGATGCTAAAGCCAGAGTGTGATGGCAAGAATTGATCAAGCGAATAATCACAGTTCTCAGCTATCACATTCAGAAAGACTACTGGCCTAATTTCACTCAATTAAATAAACTATACCCTTACCAAACTTATTAGTACTCCTACACATTTGTTCAATTTTAATGTCATTCTCAATTCTATCCCTGACTGGGTCTTTGATTTTAGGCCCTTTCGAGGAGGGTATCTTTTTGGTTAATATTAGCCCGGCTTGCGCTATACCATCGAGTATTGCTTGCGAAGCAACCGCAACTCGTTGTAGGTCCTCTCCAACCATTACAGTCGAGTAGCTTTCACTCCTTCGCTTGAAATGTGCGGTTGGTTTACCTAAAATAAATAAAATACTGGGCGTTAAAAATCTCGGGCTGACCTTTAAGGCCCCAAAAATTGCTATAAGTCAAAATTCTTTAAATTATATTAGGAATATGGGGAATTAATTCACAAATGTAAATTTGGGTTTCAAATTAGGTGGCGGGTTCAAATTAAAAGGGTCATCCCTTTTGTTTGAATTCGGACTTGAGTTTGAGGCTTGAATTTATAAATGTAAATTAATTAGTCCTTTTAGAGACAAATAAATAAATAGAAAATCGTAGTTGCGTTAGGTTGGATTTTAATAAAACTGAGATGAGCCTCGCCAAACAAAACCCATAAATTGCGGGGCCCTCGTCAATTTTCTATATAAAAATACTTAGAATTTGAGGCGTGCTGTTTAGCGAATTTCATGGTCTCCCACAAAGATAACAACCCGTTAGTCGCTTTAGATGAATTTTTAATCTTACCTTCTTAAATATAGGTGTGCATTTCATGCAACCCAAATCCAAATCCAAAAACGTTGAATAAGAATGTGTCGAGGATCCGGGTGCATTTCATGTGACGTGATCCGAAAACACGTTCTTAAACGACGTTCACTTTTTTAATAATTGACTAAAAGCGATAAATAGTCCTAAAATTGCACTACAGGTTTTAACATGTACAAAGGTCAAATCTTAGCCAAATATAGCAGTTGAGCGACCGTGGTAGAACCACGGAACTCGGGAGTGACTAACACCTTCTCTCGGGTTAACATAATTCCTTACCCGGATTTTTAGTTTGCGTCTGTTAAACAGAGTCAAACCCTTTCCTCGATTCGGGATTCAAACTGGTGACTTGGGACACCATAAATCTCCCAAGTGGCGACTCTGAATCTCTTAATAAACGAATCCCGTTTTCGATTGTCCTTTAATTTGAAAAACTCCTTTTATTATACCCTTCACGGGGTGTAGTAAGAAAAAAGGAGGTGTGATAGTATTGCTTATTTGTAGGTACACCGGCTAGCAATGGCCGTCTCAGCAGGAGCGATCCCGCTCCAGTCCCCACCGCCGATCAAGTTTCAAATACCTCTTGCCCCCCTTAAAACATCGTGCCCATCTCTTTCAAATCGCCATCGGCATGTTCCGTCAATGGTTCCTGAACTATATATGGCCTGATTTCTGTAAAACCAGGGATATGTAAGCAGCTCAAAAACTAGAGCTCGATCAAATTCTTTTCAAATCGCCGCTTCCGGTCAAAATTGGCCATCATATCTTTACCCGACAACTCTTTTATCCTTCTCGGGTAAAGAGGAGTAGTTGTTGATACCCAATTTTTCACTAAGTATTTTTATACCCAAATATTTCTAAAATAGCATATTGGTGCATACATAAGCACACCCAAGAATTTTGGCATTTTAATGATTTTTAAAACCAATTTGTTGCCCATTTTAGTACAACAAAATTCAATAATTATTTCCAAAATTATCATTTTGGCAAATAATTTATATTATTCTCACATTTGCACCAAAATATAATTAAGGTAATTTTTTGCATATTTTTACAAATTTGTTTGGTATTTTAAAAGCTAAATTGCATATAATTGCAATTATAGCCTATCTTGTAATTTATAGCATTTTATGTTTATAAAATTAATCCCAATATTTTTAAATTAATATCTATATAATATTAATTTACCCAGTACTTTGAATTTGCTCTTAAAATCTGTATTACTATTTTATAAAAATTTTAAAGAAAAAATTGGCTATTTAAAATTTGGCCTCAATTGCATTTCAATTATAGCCAATTTGGCAACCCAATTAACCCAATTTCAAAGTTCAAAATTACCCGGCCCAATTTCAAATTAACCCGACCCCTGACCCCTGACCCCTGACCCATTTATCCGATCCGCCCGGCTCCCATTCAATCTAGGTCGTTGATCTAAATGATCAACGACCACCCTTCATTCTTTCCTTTTTAAATTTACCAACCACACCCAACCCTAATCATTTCTTACCACACGACGCCTCGAATCCCTCTTCTCTCTCAATTCTCTCTGAAGCCCTCATAAACCCTAATCGCCGCTTTCAATTCCGCCCTAATCCATGTCCTCCCATGGCCATATGTGTAATGGCCTCCCATGGCTCCTAGGTGTTCGCTTCTATGGTTTCACGGCCAAAATCTTGGAGGAAGCTGGTCCAGTCGTTGCCTGTCTTCCATTCATGACCTTTCTCTGGTCGTACCTGACTTTTCTCCGGCTAGCCATGGCCGTTCGAGTCAGATCCTTGGCGTTCTTGGTTAGATCGTTAATTTCCAAGGCCTTTCTCGCCTTTCTGGGTTCTTCAAAACCCTAATATTTGGGATTTTTTATTTTTCTTTCAGATCTGCTTTAGATCTATACTTGCCATGAATGTTTAAGTGCTTTCGCAAAAATTTTTCTTCAACTTTTCTTGCAAAAATGACATTTCATTAGGGTTTTTCCTTTGAATTTTTTCAAAAGATCTCTGATTTTTAACGTGTTTGAGTTTTGGCTATGATTTGTTCATGTTTATTCTTCTATCTGTTTCAGCATGTTAAAAACCCTAATTCCTTTTTAGTTTATCCGAGTTCTGAAAGCTGCTTGTTTAAATGTGCATTTGTTCTTTGTTGCTCATTCTTTTTCCCTCGTTTAATTTGTTACCATCTTGCAAAACCTGGGTTACTGTATAAGCCCTAATTTTCTTTAGAAGTTTTCTCTATTGTTCCTACTCTGAGACCCTTTACTTGCGTCTATGTCTTCTTCACTGTTGTTTCTATGTGATTACTTGACCTGCTTGACTACTGTGCTTCGAATATTTTCTTACTACTGAACCCTAGCTTACCTTTACTGCCACTATATGTCTGTGCTGCTTCTTTTCATCAACATGTCTAACACTGCATGCTTGTTCATTCCTTGCTATTTATATAGTGAAGTGCAGAATCGTGTTCCTTTCTTGTTTGATCTTGTGACTGACTGCAAAAAAGATTTTTCTTACGAGCCCTAATTTTTACTCATTTGTTCAAAATTAATTGATTCACTTCCTTTATTGTGATGTTTTACCTTGCTGAATACTTTCCCAAAATAAGCCTATTTTGTACTTAGACTGGATTATTTACCTCATGCTTTTACTATCACTTTTATGGCAATAATCAATCTGCCCCAAACTGATTTCTTTCCTTAATTAGGCATGCTAACCCGTTAAGCAGTGTTTTCTTAATATTAAGAGGAATCACTTGGGTTAATTGATTCTGAATGGTGGTTGTTTCCATGTTTGTGTTTTAATTTTACTTATTACCTTATTTCTCTACACGTTTTCAAAGCTATAAATACCTACACTCTTCTCTTTCAAACNTTTCAACAACAACATGTTTTTCATTCCTGTCCACTTCTACTCATGTTTTCTGCAATCAAGATGTGTTATTAGCATGTTGTAATACGTTCCTTTTCCCTTGCAATTTAAAGTTTATCTATGTGGGCATTCTGTCAGTCGTGTGTTGTTTATTTGCTACCTTATGAATCCAAACCCCCATACCCCTTTATATGCTTTAAGTTATGGTTCAGAAACATGGCAATGTCTGAAATCATTGTCCACAGATATGAACTGGACCCTTTTGGGCCCTAAGCTTTGTTAATTTCCCATCCCCACTCCCTTACTATGTGTGCTGAGTAACAACCTTGGCCTGCCAGTATTTCTAATTATTGTTCAGGCCATGGCTTGACCTCTAGTAGGTCTTTACTCTCTAAATGCTTGATCAACGGGTATGGTCAGGGGTGTGCCAGTCTATTTTGTGGCTGGGCATGACCACCAGCCTGCCTGGGTAGCCCTCTACCCCTTTTATTGCACTTACACTCATTCTTAGAACTTAAGTTTCGCCCCTCTTGTGTGAGGCTTGCCTTGGGACCCTTGAGCTCCCTCTGAAATTGGACACATAAGGGCTGGCCCTTCCACACTACACAACTCAATTTCTGATTTACATCTTGGGTGTGTGCACTGCCTGGGGTTCTGAAATTTCTTGGATCTCTAAAACACCCTAGATGAGAGAAGGCTTGGAAATCTGGATCTCGGAAGTGGCTCAATCTCATATTATTAGGCCTCAAGTCTGGATTAGGCTGCTCGTATGTAGTCGAGCATTTCTGATGTATTTTTTCAATTCCAGTTTATTTCTTTTGGGTTGTAATAACTTGTACAAGCTCGGGGAACTTTAGTAAAAAGAGGGGATGGGATTTATTTTTATGCATCAAGGGTAGAGATCATGCCTATATGATAACTTTTAATTTCTGTAAATACACCTAGAGATCCTGCCTATAGAAGTTTGTTATGGTTTCTGCAATTTCACACCTAGAAATCATGCGTATAGGATAACTTTTAATTTCTGCAATTTCACACCTAGAAATCATGCCTATATATTAACCTTTTACTTCTACAAACTCACATCTAGAAATCATGCCTATAGGATTCACTCATAATTTCTGCATCTCCGCGCATAGATATCCTGACTATAGGTTAACTTCTAATTGTTCTGCAAATTCATATAAAATACAGTCTAAAACTGTGAGCACGTTATTTTTTGCCCTATATATGAATTATTCCCAAAAAATTCAAACAAATTGATTTTTCTTTATTTTTACATTTTTTGTCAATTTTGTGTCATTTTTTGGGTAATTATTGCATTTTATCTGTGCATCTTAGTTCGTATAAAAAATATAAAAATATGCATTTGCATTTAGGATTTAATTTCATATTTTAGGATTAATTAGGGGTTAATTTATTTTAGAACAAAACATGAAAAATCACAAAAAAATAGTTCACTTTTGCATTTTTCAATTGTTTTAATTGTGAATTTATCATGAAATAGTTTTAAACAATTTTAGAAATTAATTAGCTTAGTTGGGAAGTAATTTAGGTTTCATTTTAGTTTTCTACAAAATTACATAAAAATACAAAAAAAAAGAATAAAAGAGAGAAATAATAAAAAGAATTGAAAAACAAAAGAAAGAAAACAAAAGAAATTACAAGGGAAGAAAAGGCTGCCTAAGTAATTGGGCTATTTTAATTTCCCATCCAGCCCAATTTATTGTGTGACCGACCCAGCCCAAAAAGCCATTCCCCACCGGTCCAGTTCTCTAACCCCTGAAACGACGCCGTGAGGTATGGTTTAATCACAACCATCGATCCTTTTTGATCCAACGGTCAGGATCCCACCCCCCAAATCACATATTATGGTCTGAAAGATTCAATCAAACCTAAAGCCACTCCCGTCTTCCTCGTACAGAACCTATAACATCGCCGGAGCCGTCGCTGGCGGTGAACGTCACTTGCTCTAATCGGCTCCAAAATTACACCCTAGATTCTCCCTTTCTTCCTCTACACGAATCCATGATTGGTTTCCCTCAAAACCTAGCCCAACTCGTCGAATATCCAGTTGAAGTTTTCC